>CANXYC012410119.1:0-25715 GCA_948193065.1 Aleurites moluccanus | reverse complement strand
AAAAGTAACTAATTCGCTTTCTAACTATGTCTCTAAAATTATTTCCCATCATTTCATGACTTATGAACCACATTCTGAGAACTAAATCATGCATGCATGTTATAACATTCTAGGGTATTACAATAACAATCTTGTCTATTGTCCAGCATAGTGAGCTAATTCATAGATTGTAATTTTGCCCTAATTAGCTCACTTAACCCTAATGCATTTAATTTCCCCCAATTCATATACTTAGAGGGAAGGATGGTTCGGTTGGTCGTGAGGGCTTTATAGCATGCAACCTCCTGCTTGTTGAGAGATTGAACCAAAACCTCCAAATTCGTTGAGTTTCATTCATCCCTAACCCAAGGCGATTTGAGCTTTTAAGGAGGATTCTCCTTTTGAGGAGCCTTTCCCTTCTGTGGAGCCTTAGGATAAGGTGTTTCAAACGAAACACTAGGAGAGGAAGCATACAATTCTAGTATATTAGGAGATTTTCCAAGTTTTTGCTTCTTGGAACTTTCTGCTCCTTTCTTAGCACGAGTTTTGATCCGTTTTGGTGCCATAAAGATGAGATTTTTGAAGAAAAAAAGGTTCCTTAGGCCAAATTTGATGAATAAAAGAGAGGGAATACAACAATTTTGAGAGAAAATGATGTTTTAGGTTAAAAGAGTTTTTTTAAAAAATGAGTCTCAGGCTGTTTTAAAGTAGGGTTTTTGAAGAAGTAGCGGCCATGATTTATGAGTTGCGGCTACGGCTTTGAGAGGCAGAAGCAAAGGAAATTAGTTACAACTGTTACCTAAAGTGGTCGTAGCCACGATTATGGGAAATGAAGAGTAGCATATAAAATTCCCAGAGTCACAAGCGCTATAAGCTAGTCGCGGCTGCGATTCTAGAAAGTGTTCCCAAAAATAGGTCCACCCATATTTGCAGGCATGACTTATATGTAGCGGCGGCGAATCTCAAAACAAGGCAAAAACATAATTCAACCCAAAACAAATAATCAATCATTTTTCAAACTCTCTACCATTTAACATGCCTAATTCTCTCTTAATAAAATTCATAATTTTCTCATTTAAGGGTTTTGTAAAAATATCAGCCAATTGATCATTAGACATAACAAATTCTAAAACCACATCATTGTTTTGAACATGATCTCTAAAAAATAATGTCTAATATCAATGTGTTTGCTCTTTGAATGTTGAACATAGTTTTTTGACAAATTAATAGCACTAGTGTTATCATACTTAATAGGAATTTTATCAAAAGGAACACTTAGGTCTCTTATTTGTTGTTTCATCTACAAAACTTGTGCACAACAATAAGCAACAACCGCATATTCAGCTTCCACAGTAGACAAAGCTACGAAATTTTACTTCTTGTTAAATTAAGAAACAAGGCAATTTCCTAGAAATTAACATGTACCGGAGGTACTTTTTTATATCCAAACTATTACCGGCAAAATCGGCATCGGAGCAGCCATCAAGATTAAAATGTATGTCCCTAAGATACCAAGGACCAAAATGTTGAGTGCCAATCAAATATTTCAAAATTCTTTTGATCGCATACAAATGAGATTCTTTAGGAAAAGATTGAAAATGTGCACATAAATATACGACAAATATAATATCAGGCCTACTTGAGGTTAAGTAAAGCAAGCTATTAATCATACCTCTATACTTCTTCTCTTTAACTGGTTTGCCATTTTCATCTTTGTCAAGCTTGATGGAGAAGCTTATAGGTGTTCTACTAGATTTGGCTCCATCCATGCCAAATTGTTTGAGAAGTTCTTTAGTATATTTAGATTGGTTGATAAAGATACCTTCCTCACATTATTTTATTTGAAGCCTAAAGAAGTAGTTCAATTCTCCAATCATGCTCATTTCAAATTCACTTTGCATGCACTTAGAGAATTCCTTGCATAGAAGATCATTAGTAACCCCAAATATAATATCATCAACATATATTTGCACAATTAATATATTATGTTTGATTTTTTTTATGAGAAGAGTTGTATCAACCTTGCCTTTTGAAAATCAATTTTATGCAAAAATATGCTACGTCTATCATACCAAGCTCTTGGAGCTTATTTAAGACCATAAAGTATCTTTTTATAATTTATAAACATGGTTTGGAAAATCAAATTGTTCAAAATCAGGAGATTGTTCAACATACACCTCCTCTTTAATAAAATCATTCAAAAATGCACTTTTCACATCTATTTGATACAATTTAAAATTCATATGGTATGCAAAAGCTAGGAGCATTCTAATGGCTTCTAATCTAATTACGGGTACAAAGGTCTTATTATAAACAATCCCTTCCTCTTGATTATACCCTTTAGCTACTAATCTAGCTTTGTTTCTAGTGATCACTCTAACTTCATCCAATTTATTTCTAAAAACCCATTTGGTGCTTATGATTGGATGATCCTTAGGTCTAGGAACTAAGGTCCATACCTTACTCCTTTCAAATTGGTTAAGTTCTTCTTGCGTAGCCTCTACCCAACTCTCATCCTCTAATGCTTCTTTTACATTTTTAGGTTCTATCTTAGAGATAAATGCAAGGTTATTCACTATATCTTTAAAGGAAGTTCTAGTGGTTACTCCTTTAGAGGTATCTCCAATGATAAAATCTTTGGGATGGTCTTTCTTGAAGTTACAATCCTTTGGAAGTTCATTCTCAACTTGTGAGGGTTCAATGGCAATAGATGGACTCTTCAAACTTTCATGACCTTCTTTAAGTGAGTCATCATATGCATCCATGTCAAGTGATGAATCATGTCTATCAAAAATATTAATATTTTCATCCAAATTAAACTTTTTAGTTTCAAAAGGATTTGATTCATCAAATGTCACATGCATAGACTCTTCAACTACTTGTTTCCTTTTGTTAAAGACTCTATAAGCTTTACTAGTAGTAGAATAACCTAAGAAGACACCCATGTCTATTTTGGAGTCAAATTTTCCAAGATTATCCTTGATATTTAATATGAAACATTTTCAACCAAATACTCTTAGATATGATATTCTTGTTTTTTTTTTTTTCCATTTCAAAGCTCATAAGGTGTTTTATTTAAAATTACATTTATAAAAAGCCTATTTGAAATATAACAAGCACATTAATGGCTTCCGCCCAAAAGTACTTAGGTAAAGAGTACTCATTAAGCATGGTTTTAGCCATATCAATTAATGTGCGATTTTCCTTTCCATTACCCCATTTTGTTGAGGAGTTGTAGGAGTAGATAAATTGTATGATATACCAAATTCATCAAAAAATATTTTAAAATCTTGATTTACAAATTCTTTACTATGATCACTTTTAAGAGATGTGATAAAAAAAACCTTTTTAATTTTGAACACGTTTTGAAAAGATTTGAATTCTTTAAAATTTTTATTCTTATAAGCAAGGAATAATACTCGAGTAAATTTAGAGTAATCATCAATAATTACAAATGCATATTGTTTTCCCCTAAGGCTAGAAGTTCAACAAGGTCCAAACAAGTCCATATGCAAAAGTTCAAGAGGTCTAGATATAAAGACTTTGTTCTTAGCATTAAATGAAATTTTGACTTATTTACCCATTTGGCATGCATCACAAAGCTTGTCGTTTTGGAATTTGATCTTGGGAAGTCTTATAACAAGCTCATGGTTCTTAAGGTCATCTATATGCTTTATACCTATATGCCCTAACTTTCTATACAATAACCATGAATCATCACAAATAGAAACCATATAATCAACAGTCTTATTATGCATGTTATTGATGTCAATAAGGTAAACATTGTCAATTCTATAACCAACAAACAAAATTTTCTTGTTTTCCAAATGTTTTACATAGCATTTCTTGGAAGTAAAGAAAATTTTGTTTCATATGTAACATAATTGGCTAACACTAATTAAATTATGTTTAAAACCATCAACCAATAATACATATTCAAGAGATGGGTTATTATTCTTACCAGGTTGCCCAATACCAATGATTTTACCTTTGCCATTATCTCCAAAGGTGACTTTTCCTCCCTTATTCTCTTTTAAACTTGAGTGAAAACTTGGTCATGTGCCTTAAGCATCCACTATCCAAATACTAAGAATCTTCATTCCTTATGGATTTCAAGCACACGTACAATTAAGAAAAAATTATATGTTCTTAGGTACCCAAATGCTTTTGGTTCCTTGGAGGTTAGCATCAATATATCCTAGATGCACATTCCTAATATGACATTTGAAATTGGAATGGCCATATTTTTTACAATAATGACATCTCAAACGAGTTCTTGATTTTTGAGACCTTGTCTTATAATGTGGTTTAGAATGATATTGAGGCCAATGTCTATGATTAGGCATTGGTCCAGGATAAGCATTCATAAGCCTTCTTTGATATGATGATTTATGCATGACATTTCTATACATGTTATGTTTAGGCCTAATAGCTTTAGTTTGAGGCATATATGTGACATATGAGCATTATGATTTAATGATTTTACAAAAGTGGTCTTTGAGGTAAATAGTGCATCTCCTCCATTATATCCAAGTCCATACTAATAGTTGGACATCTTTGAGACTCAAGAATCTTATCCAATTTTTCTTTACCTTTGCAAAGTTTGGACATGCAATCATTATGAGAATTTAATTTATTTCTAAACAATTCATTTTCCTTTTTAAGTTCATTGCATTCTTGAGTCTTAAGACTAATGGTCTTTTCAAGTTCATTACAAGATGCATTTAAATTAAATATATCTTCTTTATAATTATCCCATACATCTAAGACCTTATTGGACATATCTTTCAACTTATCATATTTGACTTGTAACTTATAATATTTTGAAAGTAAAGACTCCATAATTTGCAAGACATCATCTTCATTAGAGTTAAAGTTGGAGTTACTTACCTCACTTAAAGATGTATCATCTTCAATAGCCATGAACCAAAGATATGCAACTTCATCCTTGCTTTCTTCCTCTTCATCATCCGAGTTACTTGAGTCATCCTAAATGGGCGCCAAAACTTTCTTCTTGAAGCATCTCTTGTTCTTCAACTTTGGACAGTCACTTTAATGTGACCATATTTATCACATTCAAAGCATTTTACTTGATTGCTTCATTGCTTCTTATGCTTCTCATATGGCTTCTTCTTCTTCTTATTTCTAAGGATTAAATTTATTATTCTTTTTGTGAGCAAAGCCATATCCTCATCATCTTCTTCCTTGTCACTACTATTTGAAGTAGGCTCTTTGGAAGTAATAAGAACCAACTCTTTCTTCTTATCTTCAACTTTATAAGGTTATCTCATGAGTGAGAAGTTTTCCCAATAAATTATCGGTTGGGAGGGTGCTTAAATCATTGGCCTCTTCAATGGAAGTGACCTTTGCTTCTCAATCCTTCTTGGGTAAAACTCTAAGAATTTTATAATGGATATCTTTTAGAGAGTAGGTTTTCCCAAGCTTTCTCATTTGGTTAATAATCACTATGAGACGATTGTACATTTTTGATATTTTCTCATTGGAAAGCATTTGGAAGAGTTCATAGTCATGAGTAAGAATTTTGATTTTCTTACCTTTGACTTGGTTTGTACCTTCATGAGTGGTTTCCAATGTATCCCATTTTGCTTGGCTGAAATGCAATGAGAGATTTTTCCATATTCCTCTCTACTTAATACACAATAGAGAGTATTCATTGCTTTTTTATTTCTCCCATTTGATTTCTTCTCAGTGGCTATCCATTCACTTTTAGGTTTCTTCACTTTAATATCATCAACCATCTTCATTGGAACAATATGTCCTTCTTCGACAACATCCCATAAGTCAATGCTATCACTATCCATGAAAATTTCCATGCTATTCTTCAAATAGGGATAGTCGATGCCATCAAAATATGGCGATCTCATTATTGAGCCTCCTTCAATAATATCAGCCCCTTGAGTTGCCATTTGATCTTTGATCCAAGATGGATAAATCTTAAAAAAAAAAAATTGATACTAAACTCTGATACCAACTAAAAGTCCCTTGGCAACCAGGGGGGATGAATTAGTTATTTTAAAAATATATGAGAAAATAAAAATTATTGCAAGAAGTAGAAAAGAGAAAAGAAGACAATAATTTTTATAGTGATTCGGCCAACACTTGCCTACATCCACTCCTTAAGATCACACTTGACTATTTTACTTTAATGATCCTTTTAATCAGATTCAAGATCAAACCTAAGTATTTTGGCTCACACTTAAACCTTTACAATGTGTTTTTCTCACTAAGCTCACACAAAATCCTTTTAGAATTACAAGAATAAAGGAGAAGAAAATTCCCTTAAATTATCCCAACTCTCAACTAATTGAATGCTCTTCAAAAACCTTAAAGAATTATAATTAATACTCTACAAGTATTAGAAAGCTCAATAATTTACTTAAAAGACAATAAATATATTAGAGTAAGAATTAATACAATAGTAGAGGTTGTTCATCATCAATAAATCTTCATACGAACCCACATTTATAGTCTTGCATTAAATTGAGCTGTTTTGATTCATTAAATGCTCATTAATGTTTGTATAAGCTTTTCCAATGGCTAGATATTTGGTTTTTATCTACAGAGTCGAGGTTGCGATTCCAAAGTTGCCACCGTGATTGGCCTATGATGATGATTTTCACCGTTGGGACTTTACCCTCTCAGTTGCGACTTCAACTGAGTCGCAACTACGATCAAACTTGTCGCCCTCGTGACTTTGCTCCTTTTAAACCTTGAAGCTATTGGACCTCTGAGTCTTTACAGTCGTGGCTGCAACTTTTGCCTTACTTAGATCATGAGCTTCTGGACCTTCTGGAGTTAAAAGTCGCCCCTGCGACATCTTTATAGCGGCTGTGAATGTGTATGGTGAAAAGGTGTAGTGGCTGCGACTGAGAAGTTGTGACTATAACTTTCCCCTATTTTGGCCTTCACCTTTTAGAGCTTTTAGAACTCAAAGTTGCAGTTGTGACTTTCTTATAGAGACTACGACTTTTGCCCAGTCTTTGAATCTGTCCTTTTGGACTCTAAAATCGTGGCTGCGACTCCCATATAGCGGCCACGACTTTTCTACAAACTGCAATTCTTTGAGAAATGGTTTGTCTATCTTGTGTATAAACAAACAAACTTGTTAGATCTTTAATTAGTTATTTGTAACTATCAAAATGAGTATGTTAAGACACCAAGGTCTAACACTATTGAATAGTTAGCTAATTGTAAAAGTCATTTAATTGCAGAAGAATTATAAACAGTTTTAATTAAGAATTGTTAGGTAAGTGCAAAAGTATGAAGTATTAGGTGATTGCATAAACATTAATAAATTAAAACTGAGAGTACACAACAATAAAAATATTAAAATCAACAATACCTTTCTGTATACTAATTAATGCATATCAGTAGGAGAAAATTGAGAATCAGAATACCACTTGCAAGGTCTAATTAGCAACAAGTCAATTGCAGAATATCATATTAGGACAAATATTGTTGATTGAAAGATATCTAAATTTGGAAAACAAAATTAAATTGACAATTTGGATATAGGTATCATGGTAGTGATGAAGCATATTGACATGGAGCTGAAAAATTGCGTTCCAGTTTATAATATAGGCTAGAATAATAGAAGTGCATGAGTTTGAGAACTCCATATCAAAATGAACATGAAGAGTATTTGTATCATTCCAGGTATTTAAGACTTATTGTTGAAGTTGTTTTGACTCATTTTATGGAAATTGTATTTTCTTGGACCAGTCTAGAAATACAATAGCCTGAAGTTACTTTACTTTGAAAATTTTGCAATGATATTAGGAAAAAAATGAGAACCTATGGTAAACTAAAAAAAAATGGAGGATTGTGGTAGAAACTACAGTTGCATATACAATATGTCCAAAATAAGTTTTGTAACATAACTTGCTAATAAGAGATATAACAAATGCAAAAAGTTCAGTATTTTTTGTATAATATGATTAGATAACATATAAAAAACTATTTTTTTAACATAAATTCCTAATATGCAACATATAAATTCAATTTTTTTTAATCCTGTTACTGCCTTTGATCTCTTTATATTATTCAATGCAAATTGAACTTTATAGTCTCGTACTTCACTATCTTGTGAAGATTGATTTTGAATGATCCTGCTAGCATACCAATCCAACACACCAGCTAACACTTACGCATCTTACAAAATTTTACTCATGCTTTAGGAGCCACAACATAACCTTCACTCTGAGTTCTTAGATGAGTACCTATGTTACACATGTAGATTGCTAAATAAAATGGTCCCTGAAAAAAATTGATACATACAAATATTAGATAATATCACCTCAACTTCTTATGCTATTTTTTATAGTGGTTTGAAAGGGACTAGGCAGAATTTCTTGAAGCTCTCATGTTTTGAACGACTATAATTTTACAGTCATGAATAGAAATACAACCAAATAAGTATGAAGTACACATATAAAAATTTTAGATTCTATAATTTTAAAAGGTAGCATGAAATAAAATATGCATTAGTTCTTCTATTTAGTACTGTATATTTTTGTAATAACTTTGAACGAGGTGAAGTCATTCAAATTTCTCTCTTAAATTTCATCTATGTAAAAATCTTGTAATCCATGCAGCTAGTGAAATTGAATAGATTTGAAGTCAATCATTTATATAATTGAATTAAAATGAACATTTAAATACTTAAATTAGAGGGAGGAAAAAAATATTATACCAATACTCTAATGTAACCAAGATTCTTTGAACGAGGTAAAATCATTCAAATTTCTCTCCTGAATTTCATCTATGTAAATATCTTGTAATCCATACAGCTAGTGAAATTGAATGGATTTAAAGTCAATCATTTATATAATTAAATTAAAATGAACATTTAAATACTTAAATTAAAGAGAGAAAAAAAATTATACCAATGCTCTAATGTAACCAGATTTTATCATCAATGTAATTATAAAACTGATCCAAGTCTAATAGTTCAACTTATTGTGTAATTGTATCAATAATAACAAGTTTGAAGTGATTTGGTTATTTCGTCAATAGCGACCCACAAATTTGTATATAAAAATATGCAGCAATGTAAATCATATATAAACAAAATTAAGCAATTTTGTTTTTTGAAAAAAAAAGATCCATTATTAATGATTTGTCTTTATCTTTTTGCAATACAGAAGATCTCCAGTTATGGACCCATTTTTAATATTCAACATATTCATATTGGATATACATTGCTTCTTATTTATTAAAGAGTTGTCCTAGTAAAGACAGACATTACAATAAATTATAATGATAAAAAAAATAACTTTGAACTTATAAGTTTCAGAAAGAATGATGTCTCCATTTACCATGTGAATACAGGAAAAAACTAGATAATCATTCCTTTTATTGATTTATACCCATCGAAATTAGAGCCTCTGATGCCATGTCAATAATGCAATTTTCCAGCCATATTGTTGGTTTCATCGATCTCATTTCACTTATGGTTATATGCTTTCTTGCAGTTTTAGTAAGGATGTAACTGCATAAATGAATATAATTAATAGTAAGATTTTATGCATATGCATAACTGCATAAATAAAAGTGTTGAAAATATCCAAAAAATAAAAAAAAAGGTAGTAAAGGACATATGAAATTACCCTTTTAGGAGATGATCATCCAATGCAAACATCAAAACCTTGTTGTTATCACCATCTTTAAGCATCCTTGCTTTCTCAAAAGGATATCCAAGTAGTCTGCTTTTGAAGTTCAATTTTTTTACAATTTAGAGTTTGCAGAATTTTATTCTAAAGCGCATGTAAAAGCTTGATGATTAGTGTTGTATTTGGTACTTTCCATACCTGAAATTGAGCAAAATGGATGAGTACATTAAGGCACAAGTGACAAATGATCATCTTTATTTTAAAAAATAAAGATTATCAATGACAAACACACTATACCTTGAGGACATTGTTGTATATACTATCTTTATAACTAACATTGAAAACTTTAATTATTTCATTTTTTGATTTAATTGCTATACACATATAAGGTTCAAATATGCCAAATTTTTGAATTGGTGTATTTTGTGCATCTTTAGTTTTATCTTCCACCTCAATAGGCACCCTCTTTGTTATACTATTGCTTAACATCTCCTTCCACAAATTAGTAGCTTGTTGAATAGATGAATTCAACTCTCTCATACATGTTTCTAATGATGAAGAAACACTGTCCCCTTTATAGTTGCAATGAGTATTATCATTAGAATTGTCTTTTAAATTCAAAAATTGAAGTTTGCATTTGCAAAACAAGAGCCTCATTTGAAGACCCGAGTTGTTTCATCTCAAGAATATATCATTTCATCAATGTAAGGATTTCCATATGGTAAGTTTTCAACTCATAAGTCATTGATTCTATGTTTGTGCATATATTTGCAAACGTCCCTAATTGCTTATGCATACTTGTAACCTATTTCTCATAATTCACATTTCTATCAGTTTTGTTAAGCTCATCCTAAGATACAATTAATTATTAATTAAGGGTAATTAATAATGTATTTATCAATAATGTGCTATTTAATAGAGTGACAAATATGCACAAAGCCAACAATAAGCTTGTTATTCCATCTATTGTTGTTTATCATTGAAATAAGTTGTTCCTTGTCACACCCCAAAACCACCGGTGCAATGGTCCTAGGGCAAGGGTAGGCATAAGGCCACCATAAACCCATAGAACACACCATAACCTGGATCTCATACGCACCATATCCAAATATACTTGATATATATATATATAACATCTAGCGTAGTCATTCTTATAAATCATATAATCATCATTATATCTTTATATCATGCTATTTCCTCTTGTTCCCTACATATCAAAAGACACATCTAACGTCACCATGGAATAAAGAAAACTCTACAAAACATGCTAATCTAGGCAACAAAAGAATACATTCCTAATGTTAATTATGGAGCTTTTAAGAATACACTTCTTATTAGACATAAGTACATAACATAAATATAATGTTTAGCAAAATTACATCCAATAGTCTTCTTGTGGAGAAGAAGTCAAGAAGTTCTATCTTCTAGATTAGTTTTCTCTCGAGCTATACTATCACCTGAAATTCATAGAAGAGGAGTGAGTATTCAGTAAGATATAAGAGTGAGTATTCAGTAAGATATAAGCATGCAATGCTTTAGGTTAAGCTAAAGAACTTGGATATCATTATCATGAATATACATATACATATACTTATACTTGGGCATGAAAGAGTTATGAGAAGAAAAATCTAAAAACTTGTACTTGAAAGAACATGAGTATTTACAACAGAATAGCACTATCAAATCATATCATGTAATAGAACTGTTATAATGAAAATGCATCGATAGCCTTGCTACCTTATTGTGATACATATGCTTGGCCGAGCATATGCCTAGAGCTTATGGCCCCCTCTAGGTGGAACACTGATAAAAACCCTATCAACTGGGTTCTCATTGTGCACATTAGACCAATGAATTTACTCTCATTGAGAAGAACGTTCTATACATATTCATGAGTTCGTAAAGCTTGGAATTCTCAAATTACATATTGGTCACAAGACCATCAAACATATAACATATATAGATAGTTCATTTGTGCAAATAAGTTTCGTTATAAGCTTGGTCCAAAGAGAAATAACCAAGTCATTTTCCAACATACAAATGGCTACTAATAGAAAGCAAGAAAAAATTTATTGAATAGACTATTAAATATGTATTTCATATCATGGAGAATATATATTTAACAATATATCTCATAAGGAGCAACATGCATATACATTATTCATACTTACCTCAACAATTATCCTTGCTAATCCACTTAAACACTTGAGTAAGGAGTAGTCATTCCTATTCTCTTGAATTCTCCTCTCCTACACCAAAATCCTTAAATATACAAAATTTAGATTTTGCCCAAACATACTCATACAAGATAAATCCTTATGATTCTAAATATCTTTAAAAATCTAAATATGATTTCTAACATCAATTTGGTCATCTATTAGAAGAATATAGAAGATTGGGATGAATAACTACTATTCACCCAAAAACCCTAAATCCATGAATCTTTCATATAATCCATAATAAATGCCATTTAATACTCATAAATAACTTCTATACATATATTCTAGCCATAGATTAACTTAGCTTGAATTTAGAAATGAGTTTAGAGTAAATATATTGAAACCCTAGAAATGGAGATTCTTGAGAAATCTAAAATCTTAGTGTTTTTAGAGGTTTGATTATTGAATCTTAGGTCATTTGAGATGTAATAAATGTTTAAGAAGAGAATTTAATGAGTGAGGGGGTAGTTGAAGTGTATTTATGAAAAAAAGAAGAAGAAAAGATGAAATGGAAGAGTTGGAAATGAATAAATGAGGTTCAGGTTTATATAGGCCTTAGTCTTCATTCTCATGAAGGCCACTGTTTATGCTTGGGATAAAAAAAAATTCACGGCCATAAAAGGGTGCTTCACGCCCATGAAGGCAATTATGAGGAAACTTGAAAATCATACAAAAATTATTCTCAAAATGGTGAAAGGTTTCTCACACCTGTGAAGACAAGCTTCACGATCGTGAAGAGCCTGCTAAGTGGGAATTTCTCATATTTCTCCATTGTAACTTGTCCAAAACTCAAATAACTTAACTAAATCATATATAACATTCGAACTCAAGCATAACTCATCATGTATCATCATAAATCCGTTCTAAAAGTAATCTATACTTAACTTACATTCTTAAAGTATTTATCATGCACATATACACATGAAATCATCTAACATGCATCAAACAAAACACAAGTAAAACTAATGCACACATTCTCAACTATGCAACTATGAGGCCTCGCCTAAGCACCACATCTGGGTCCTCTCTAAATGGGATCGGAATGCTCATTTGGGATAATTTCTCACGGAGGAGACGACCTTAGCGCCTTTTATTTGAAAATAATTTGATTTTTGAAGTCGTCACCTTAAGTTATTTTTGTTGGAAAAATTTAAGGTAAAAACCCATTTTGACTCCAATTTTATCCCATAGGAAAAAAGTGCACTAGTCTTTGAAATCAAAAAGGATTCCGGGACTAGGTTTTCGGTTGAAATTGGCTTTTAATTTTAACCTCGATTTAAAATGATTTTCATGAGCAATTAAAGAATGATATGTAAGATGCATGAGCAAGTAAATAAATGGATGAACAATTGAAATGTAAGCAATTAGGTAAAGCAATCAAAAGAAAGCAATAAAAGTAAATTATTACACCTCAAAATCCCAAAATATGGGATATCAACTCTAGCCCTTATGGGTTCTAGGTTGATCACACATTTCCCAAAGAATACATTCAACAAATAAAATAAATAACCAAAGAAAAAGAGATGGTTTTTGCCTTTTTTGGATTTGAAGATTTTATACAGCTTGCCTGCATATCCCGTTGAATGAGAATCAAAACTCACGCAGTTCTTCCTTTTTGTGAAGAAGGGTTGATTTTATGCCTAATTTATCATGTTTTGATTCTTTATTTTGATGTTCTACCAAAGTAAAGAAGATGAGTTAAGAGACCATACCTTTGCCCTAGCTTTTAGGGATGTTAGTGGACGAAGTGCTGTTCCGGACCGGAGTTTCACCTTGGATCAGATGAAGCCTGAGGAAATGGGTCGAAATGCTTTCTTAGGTCTTAAGAAAACAAGCCGATAAAGGGACCTTTCTTAGAAAAAAAATGTAACTTTCAGGCTCAACACGCCCCTAGTAGTAACTCTTTAAATTCAAAGAGAGCTAAAAAGAAGAAAATATAACTTGGAGGGGAAAAAGACGAAATCAAATAATGAAAATTTAAGCTAAATGATTTCTTGTCTTCTTCTTCTTGTCTTTTGTTGTTCTTGTGTCATCTTGTGTGTTTTGGAAGGTGGGGGGAGGCTTCCTATTTATAATAGGAGCTTGGGGGGTCGAATCCCATGATTTTTCAATGTGGGATTCGGAAGAAAACAAGTTCAGAATGGAGTTGCCACTGGTAAGAGGAACTGTTGCCACCAGAAGGGGGTGGTGGCGCCGCCAGGGGGGGCTTGGCGGCACAGGGTCCGAAGGAGGGCGAGCCATGGAAGTTATCATCCAGAGGGAGTGGCGATACCGCCACCCCCTTCTGGCTGTAATGCCATGCCTAGAGTGAAACACCTGTGCCCCAACTTCATTCTGAGGCCGTTCTGAGTTCGTCTGAGCATGGGTTTGCTTCCGAGGAGTACTGTTCGGGTTGGCACGAGTCTGAGGGGTGTAAAAAATAAGTGTTCACAGCTACCTCCATCATGGTTGTCCATTCTGGATGACAGACATGATGTAGGTGAACTGGGTTGTTCCTGTCGGTTTGGAACAAAGGAATGCATTCTGATTGCATCTTGCAAGGTCTCGGAAATATATGATTGAAATTTGTCAGGCTTCGGACGATTTTTTATTTTTCTGGTATTTTTCTATTTATGTCATTTTTTGAATTATAGAAGCTTCCCAAGTCTGATTTGGGAAAATGATAGCTCCATGGATAGAGAAAAATCATACGGATTGAACAAAATTGACAGCACCTGATTCCGACTTGAATTGCTCCAGAAATACAAGTTTCCTTACTTTTGGCCAAGTTGGGGGCATGATGGTATTTCTAAGATTCTCAAAATCTGTAAATAGGGATAAGTTTCTCCCATTCCCTTCACTCTCATTTTCTCATTTCTCTCTCTCTCTCTCTCTCTCTCTAGCTTTTCTCTCTAAGGCTCTCCTCTTTCTCTTGATGGCTTCAGCTTCTAGAAGTAGCCATCAGGGACACCGTAGCTACGAGGCCCCTTGGGATAATCCTGACCCGAAAAACTTACTGCAGGAACCGGAACAACATGTTACTTGGGACTGCAGAATAAAGGTACATATACTTTATCATTTATTTATCATTTTTATTTATTTATTTATTATATTATTTTTTTGAATTTTTTTTTAGAACACCATGCTTAGGAATAGAGGGGCTAGGTCAAATTTAGCCTATCTCGCCGATGCTTTGTCTGAGGAAACTCTGATAAAGCTCCTGTTAGAGCCTACTAGTTTTGTATCCTTCCTAAAGGTCAAAATCAATCCCGAGAGTAATGTGGCCTTGATCAAGGCGCTGGCTGAGCGATGGTGGGACACCACCAATACCTTTCATTTTCCATGCGGGGAGCTGACGGTTACTTCACTGGATCTGTCGATGTTGACTGGCTTACACTTTGGCACCCGTCACTTGGATCTCTACTCTGACTGGAGGGTTACCTTTACTCCTGAGGACATGGCCTAGTTTATAAGTCAGGATCCACCTTGGGATCGCATATCAGTGCCTCACACTTGGCTTCAGGCTCAGTTGAGAGAGATGGAGCCGTTTACTGACATGATATTTGATACCGAGGCTGTTGCTAGACTGATGATGTTGATCCTAGCTGGATGCACATTCGGTCATACCCGTCATGATACTGTCAACTTAAATATTCTTCCAAGCTTGATAGATATGACTACATTGGGTGAATATGATTGGGCTGCCGCTATTCTGAGCACTATGTATTGGGAGATGTGCGATCTATCCCGGAGAGCTTTTAATTCCTATAGAGGGACTTATTTCATCTGGGAGGTATGCTTTCTGCATCTTTTACTGATGGTACTCTCTGCACTTTAGGATATAATTTGAATTGGGGGGTACTCTCTGTACCTGTTGGTTTGAACTGAGAGGTACTCTCTATACCTATTCTGAACTTTGCTTTTTGACTTTCTGTTTAACATGTTTGAACCAGGTATGGGCCTATGAGTACTTTCAGGCACTTACCCCTACTCTTAGTAGCCCTAGAGTAGATGTTTTTCTATCCGGCGTCCGGTGGAACAGAGAATATTGGTCTAGCCCCAGTGTACGTGAATTCGGGACTATTCGGGCATTCTTTGGCAGCCTTGATGCTTTCTAGGTATTTTACTGACTTTATATCACCCATATTTCATGGCTTTACTCACGACAAATCTTTGTGCAGGTTGTGACGAAACCCTATATCGATCGGATGTCGCTGATGCCAGTAGAACTTGACCCTAGTGCTGTATTGGCTTGTTCCAGATTGTTGCTCCGCTCACCATATTACAAGTTATACTATCTGGGAGAGAGAGTTTGAGTCCAGACTATTGGTAGATGAGTAGTTCTGGTACACCCACCGGTTGACATGAGATAGAATATGGATATTCGTGCTCCTGATGAGGCTTATACTGGGCTTCCCATTCATCTGTATGTGAGACCCAGGGATAACTATACTATATTCTGTCGTACCCGTCTGATGGGTCCTGTTGGTGATCCATGTAGACGACTGGAGCGTGCATTTGACATTGCTGGTCCTTCTTCTACCAGACCAAGTCAAGTTCATAGTGTGGATGCATCAAGAGACCCTTTTCAACTGACCCCATCATTACTCTTGAGACACGAAATGATCCTAGTCGTGTCGTCTTGGGCCCTAGCTACTTGCTCCCTGAAGATATCTTATATATCAATGCTCATGGAGAGATGCAGACATATCATCTTTTGGATGTAGTCCATCCTCATACACCAAACTTCCCTGATAACCCTGAGCTATGTTGATGCTCTTATGCTTTTAGTTCTGCTTTCGAAAATGATCCTTTCGCTCATGATACCTCCTAGTTTTGCTTTCAGAAATGATCCTTTAGCTAAGCATCTGGCATTTTGCTCTTTATTTCATACAGCTTACCATAGAGTGGGCTCGCCACAACTATTGTGTGGGGCGTAGAATGGAGCTAGCTTTGATGGGTATGCTGACTCGGCTTGATTTCAAGACTGATCCACCTCATCCACCGGAGGACCCTCGCCGGCATCGTCGAAGAGACTGAGCTTCTTTTCTAGGTTTTCCTATTCTTTTTTCTTTGTTTCTTAACCATGATGTATGGATGTTATGATGGTGCTATTAATGATGTTGTTATGTATGAATGATGTTTAATTATTTTATTAAATCGCCCTATGTCATGGATGCAGACTAAAATGCCATGTTATATAATTTTAGTCCAAAAATGAAATTAAATGCATTAAAATGCTCAAAAAATGTTTAAAATATTTAGAAATGTCCTAGAATACCCTGGACCCATAAAATTCCAAAAAAAAAACTCAGACATCCCGAGAAACCCTACCAGGCAGATCTGTTGCCGCCAGGCTGAAGGCCGGTGCCGCCCTAGGTGTATAGTGGTGCCATCCTGGGCTTAGGGCGGCTGCCACCCTGGTGCTCCAGGGGGCTTAGCGGCGCCGCCACTATGAGGTGGTGCTGCTGCCCTAGGCCTATAGCGGCGTCGCCAGCCCTAGGTGGTGCTGTTGCGCGCCCCAGCCTGTTTTGGCTCATTTTTCTATAAAAGGCCTCCCTTTCTTTTGAAAAAGTCACTCTGACTCTTCTTAACATCCCTTAGTGCTTTCTTAGTATTTTCTTTCTGACTTTTCTCTCTCATTCTACTCAAAAAGGTCAATGAAGCCTTACTATAGCCACCACATATTTTTGTGGACCAAGAACCTGGACAAGGTCGAAAAGATCAATTTGGGCAAATATGGAGTCAACTCTGTTCTGACTCTGAGAGGGGTAAAAGTTGATTGGGACTTTTTAAAAGCTTGTTTCAAGTTTTGGGACCTTGTTGATCATGTATTTCGATTCGGTGCCAGTATGGAGGAAATGTGCCCTACTTTTGAGGAATCTAGTGCCATCCTCGGAAGTAGCCCAAATGCTGCCTCAGTTGTCCCTGAACATAGGGTTGGATACTTTCATTCTTTCAAAAGGTTTTTGGGGCTGAGACATAAGCTAGCCAGCTCTTTGGTCGTGGAAGGCCGGATCAACCTAGCTGCAGTTATAGCTGAGTTCCAATATCCAGAAGATTCAGGGGATAAAATGTGAGAAAAACACAGAATGATTGCTTTGGTTCTGTGTTTGACCGCTGGATGCCTCTTCTTTAACTCACCTGGTTAGGGAGACATTCGGGTAGTGGAGTTAATTGCTCAGATAGAGCGGAGTTACACCATTACTAGCCTAATCTTAGCAGAAACTCTACAGAACCTGGATGGAAATTTTAGAGTCGAAGGGCCTTTATCTATTAGCCCTGTCATTTTATAGGTAAAAACATCTTATATTTCCATTCTCTCTCTCCCTTTTTTTTCAAACCCCTTTTTGCCTCTTTTCAGGTTTGGCTCAAGGATCACCTACAAGTGGTGGCTCCCCCAAACAGAATGCCATATTCAGCTACACGGTACCGGATGCGGAGAACTCTGATTCAATTTGACTCAGAAAAGGAGTGGACTGCTTGGATTTTGGAGCTGGATTCTAAAGAACTGCTCTGGTATTGCTCCTGATATGGGATTGACTCATTCATTATAATGATCTATGGATACAAGATGGTGTATTTGCTGGGGATTTTCATGACCTCATTCTACCAAGGAACTAGAATCTTGAGGCAGATGGGTCAGTCACAGGGCACTCCACTGGACGGAGCTGTTTTTCCCACATCTCCGATTACCAGACCTGTATCCCAAGCCATAATGAATGGCTAGAGGCGGTCGATGCTCTTTGTACGTCCTGCTGGATTATTAGGCAAGCTGAAAGATTATGACTCCTAGTTCATCATAGAAGTTTGGCCCATTGAGAAGATCAGACGGGTCGCCTTGATTACAGAATTAGAGGCTGACACTGAGACTAGGGATATTGAGACAGATACGATGACAAAACCAGAAGAAACTATTACGACCAAAGACAAGGTGGAGGTGAAGGTTGAACCAGATACACTCATGACCGAGGATGGGGACACTAATGACTCAGAGGATGTTCCTCCTAGGAGAAGACGAGCTTAGACTAGGACCTTTTTTATTCCATCTCTTTTTTTTGTTTGTTCGTATTCCATCTTTTGGAACTTTTATAGACTTCATTCATTTAGATTTGCTGAAATTCAATAAAATGAGATGGAAATTTATTATTTTGACTCTGACAGACTAGACAGGATTGAATACTTTGACGAAAAAGGACTCAAAAATAATTGATGAATTCCAATTCAAAATAAGGCATTTTTTTTTATATATATATACATTATTTTTTATTATTTATTTATTTTTTCTTTGTGTTTTTTTATTATTATTTATTTTTATTTTTTTATTCTATTTATTTTTATTTTTTTTTATTATTGCTCTAATTTTTGTCCGAGCCGCCTTTTCGAGTTTTCAACCCGCCGAGCTGCTCTAATTTTTGTCTAAACTGCTTTATTCAGGTTTTCAACTTAGCGAGCATGAACTAATTAATCTAGACATAAAAAATGATAATTTGATTATGCTTTGGACCGTACCTAAGGTGGGCTGCCTACGTATCTCTATTTGCATTTTTTTTCTTTTCACACATCAAAATTTCCTTTTTGGGAGAATCAGGTCCTCGTAGTTTTGTTCATACAATGCATCATGAAACAAGAATTACACAAAATATCTCTTTAATTGGTCTAGATTATAAGGGTTTGAAAATTTGTTCCCATCCAATTCCATAAGTATGACACCTCCACCGGACAAGATCTTCTTGAGCACATATGGTTCAACCCAGTTTGGCCTGAACTTCCCTCTTGGATCTTGCACAGGAGCTCTGATTTCCTTAAGCACTAAGTTGCCTTCCTCCAGTCCTTTGTCAGTTACCCTTTTATTAAAATGTCGGGCTAACCTTTGCTGATACCATTGAATTCGGTAAAGTACATCCATCCTTTTTTCATCAATAGCATTCAGCTGGTCATGATACTTCTTGATCCATTTTGCCTCACTAAACTGATTCTTTCGCATGACCCTTGCAGAGCAGATCTGTACTTCAATCGTAAGGACCACGTCCATCCCATACACTAAAGAATATGGAGTTGCCCCAGTTGGTGTTCGAATGGAGGTCCGATACCCCCATAATGCAAATGGAAGGCGTTCATGCCAATTTCTATGATTGGTGATCATCTTTTGCAGAATGGTCTTGATTGTTTTATTTGCTGCTTCAATTGTCCCGTTGGTCTGAGGTCAATAAAGAGAAGACCGATAATGCTGAATCTTTTCCTTTTCAAGCATATTTATCTCTTCCTTCTGAAAATGAGACCCATTATCAGTGATGATCTGAAAAGGCAATCCAAACCGACAAATGATGTTAGTTCGAATAAAGTGTGCTACCTTTTTAGAATTCAACACCTGATAAGAGGTTGCTTTTACCCACTTTGTGAAGTAATCTATCACCACCAGAATGTACTCATGACCATTTGAGGATTTAGGACTGATGCGCCCTATGACATGAATGCCCCAGGTAGTAAAAGGCTAGGGTGTTGTAGTCCGGTGCAACGGAACAGGAGGTCGCTTCTGAAGCTTCGCAAATATTTGGCACTTGTGACATTTCTGAATATACTTAGCACAATCATCATTCATTGAAAGCCAAAAATATCCCAAGTTCATGATTTTTCTGGCTAATGTAAAACCATTCATGTGTGGACCTTCTTCACCGCCATATACCCATTCCATGATCGGTTGAGCTTCCTTCTCTGTTACACACCTAAGGTGAATGTTATCCCAACATTTTCTATACAACACATCACCATTCGGTATGAAATTGCTAGCCAATTGTCCCAGGGTCCTCTGGTCTGATTTGGATGCCCCTTCCGGATATTGGTCATTTTTCAGGAAATTGAATATGTCCCAATACCATAGCTTGCCATCGGCTAATTGAATATGCATGCATGTCGTAACATAACCCGATTGCCTTTGCACTTCAATGACCACAGGACGTACAATCTCATTACCTATCATATCTATCATGGAGGCCAGCATTGCCAAAGCATCGACAAATTGATTCTTGGCTCGAGGTAGATAGTGGAAAGATAATTCATGAAAATTTTCTGCTAGATCAGCCACACGTTGATAGTAAGGAACTAAACGCTCTTCTTTTATCTTCCACTTACCCAAAGCTTGTGATACAATCAAATTAGAGTCCCCATAGACCTCTAGGCAATCAATCCTCATATTTGTGGCAACCTCTAAACCACATATGCAGGCTTCATATTCTGCCTCATTGTTTGTTACTTCAAAGGATAATTTAATGGCCATGGGTAAATGATACCCATTTGGCATGGCGAGTACTATCCTTACGCCATAACCCTTGTTGTTAGCTGCTCCATCGAAGTACAACTTCCAAACTTTGGGTTTTAATACCATGATGTCTTCGTCGGGGAATTCAGGCTAAAATGGTTCACCATCTATTAGGGCAATAGCTAGTTGGTCTGCTATCACACTTCCTTTGATAGCTTTTCTTGGAAAATACTTAAGATCAAAAGCTGCTAGAATTGCCAACCATCGGGCCATTTTGCTATCAAGAACTATCCTCTCCATAAGGAATTTCAAGGGGCTCTTGTCAGCAAGGACATTTGTGGTATATGAACCCAAATAATATTGCAGCTTATGGCATACCCAAACTAAGGCAAGGCACAACTGCTCGATTTGATTGTACTTTAGTTTATGAGCAAGCATGCGCTTACTCAAGTAATAGATGGCATTTTCTTTATGCGAGTCTACAGCTTTTTGAGCTAGCATTGCCCCCATGGCCTCTTTGGTCACAGAAAGGTATAACAACAAGGGTTTACTGAGTCTTAGAGGTTGCAAAATATGAGGGTTTAGTAGGTATTACTTGATTCTTTCAAAGGCCTGCTGACATTCACCATTCCACTCTTTAGAAACCCCCTTTTTCAATAATTTAAAGATAGGTCCACAAACATCAGCCAACTGAGAGATGAACCTACTAATGTATTGTAAACTACCTAAGAATCCCCTGATTTCCTTTTCAGTCTTTGGAGCTGGCATCTCCAAAATGGCTCTTAATTTGGCTGGGTCTACTTTTATCCTCCTTTTTGCTCACCATATGGCCCAAGAACAAACCTAAGGACGCACCAAAAACACACTTAGTCGGATTCAATTTTAGGTTGTAGCGTCTCAACCTAAGAAAGAAATGCCTTAATGCATCTATGTGTCCTTCTGCTGTTTTGGATTGTATCACCATGTCATCAACATATATTTCCACATCCTTGTGAATCATGTCATGGAAGATGGTTATGGCCATTCTCTAATATGTTGCCCCAGTATTTTTCAACCCAAAAGACATGACTTTGCAGCAGTAGGTGCCCTATTCCGTCACAAAAGCTATCTTTTCCTTATCAGGTGGATAGACTTGTATCTGATTATAACCCGCACACAGATCAGTCAAGGAGACTACCTCAGATCCGACCATGCAGTCCAACAGTAAGTCTAGGTGAGGTAAAGGAAAGTCATCTTTTGGACAGGCTCTATTCAAATCCCTGTAATTGACGCACATCCTTACCTTCCTATCCTTTTTGGGCATAGGCACTATGTTGGCTAGCCATGAAGGGTAAGTGATAGGTTCAATGAAACCATTCCTTAACAACTTAGCAACTTCCTCTTTAATCTTGAGTGACCATTCAGTCTTCATCCTCCGTAGCTTATGTTTTACGAGCTTCACATCCTCATAGGTTGGAATCTTATGGATTGCTATGCTTGGATCGATACCTGTCATATCTTCGGGCTCCCAAGCAAAATAGTCTGAAAATTCTTGAACTATTTTGAATAAAAAAGCTTTATCATAGAATGATGATGCAATGAATGTGATTTTTCGTTTATCATTTGTGCCAAGATTAATTGATTCTTTATTCTATTCTTTTATTTCATTTATTTATTTTTCTTTTGATGCCTTACTTAAATTGGATTCATTGAAAGGGAAGGAAGACTCAGAGAGATAAGAGGAAAACTGTAAAGTTTTATTGCTGACAAAAGTTTTATTCTTGCGGACTACATTGAAACTGAATGAAAGACCAGGGAGATCCTTTTCTGACTCTACAGGAGAAAAAGAAATAACTAACTCAACAGACTCCGACTCTAACTCTACTTCGGACTTGAATTCTGACTCAGACTTGGCTGGGAAGGAAAGTGTTTCATCAAGGTTGGGAAACTTCTCAATGTGCCAGTTGTCTGGTGCAACCAAGTAGGATGGATGAGCTCGGCGGGGTTTGATGCCACTTCACTTCCAATCATGAGGACTTGCTAAAAGAGAATAGCCTCCATATTTTCCTCCCAATCTTGCTCTAGAAAATAGATGGGCTCGCAATCCTCCAAACTAAGCCTAACATCAAAGAAAATTTCAGAACCTGGGATTAGCTTATTGGTTATAGGGCAATACCATGGTTTAGCAAAGCCACAGAAAGGAAAATCTTCCCCTTCTTTTACAAAATACCCATTCAAAGTTCTGAAGTAAGGGCGCATCTGCTAATCAAAAGCCTCACCTCTCCTTTTGGCTCTCATCTCAACCTCCTCTAATTCCTCTTCGGTTGGCTTGTAACCAAGTCCAAAAGATGGGTTGGCTACTGGATATTCCTCGAAAGAGGTTATCCCCTACTGATTCCTCCTAAGACCTAAACCAGGAAAATAGTTCATTTTCTTTAAAATGTTAGCCACTGTTATGTTTCTAAAAGGATCGAAATCAAACAGGACTAACTCTTTACCTCCTTCTTGTTTAATGAATTGTATGGTGTCAAAGGAGAAACCAGACAAAAGGATATTATTTGGCTTGGGCTGAATTCCCAGAATACGAGCAGAGCTGGGAACCTCACTTTTCCTGTGTGCATCACCTTTGATGGTGACTACTGCAGTTCCATAAGGCATTTTGAGCTTTTGCTGTAAGGAGGACGGAACAACCCTTGCCTTATGAATCCAGGGTCTTCCAAGAAGGAGGTTAAAGCAGGCAGGCACATCAATCACTTGGAAGGGGATAAGAGCGGTTATAGGTCCGATCGTCACATCAAGAGTAGCCACACCCAGGACCTCTCTCTTTGTATTATCATATGCCCTCACAATCTGATTGGAGGGGGTGAAATATGCAACGTCAAGGCCCAAGTAACTTGCAACATTCAATGGGCACACATTAAGAGCCAACCCATTATCAACTAAAACCATGGGGACTATTTTCCCTTAGGTCATAACAGTTATATACAGAGCCTGGTTATGATTTTCTCCTTCCTTTGGCAAATTATGATCGGTGAAAGAGATGGAAACAACCTTGGTTGAGCTAGTAAGGGAGGCTACCAAGGTTTTAGGAGAAATGTCAACTGGAACTTGGCACTGATTCAACGCCTTGCAACATGTGGGAAGGATGACTGGATGAGACTCCAAATGGAGATTTTGGCTTGGGTTTTCTTTAAATGTTTGAGGATAGCATCCTCTTCAGGCTCATTATTTATTTTCTCCACAGGATGGGGAACATGCTGGACACACTGTTGTACCAATGAGTTCGGTTGATAAAATCTACAATTCCTTGTTATTGCGTCTATCTCTTCCATAAAATCATTAAGATCTAATACACAACAAAAATCATTATTTGATCTAATCAAAGAGATTAGATCCATTTCTGTGTCGCAATAGTGGAGGAAATTGACATTAACTTGATGATTCGTAAGAGGATTGGTATTGATGTTGGGTCTTGCTTTTGGTGGAATGATATCGTCACTATCCACCAAGTCCTGGATCTTACGCCTAAGGTTCTTACACATTTCTGTTTTGTGCCCTACACCCTGATGATATTCACAATATTCACTCATATTCTAGCTTTTGGGCAAAGGACTTGGGGGTGCCCTAGGCTCTAAAGGTTTCACCAAATTTGCCTCTAATGCCTTCTTGTATACCATGACTAATGGCATACCCAGATCAGTAAAAGACCTCCTTTTGAGTCTCATAGGAGGATGGTTTGATATGGCAGCAACTTCCCCGCCTTTCTGATTGGCGGAAGTGTTGAGGACATAGTGGGTGTTTTTCCTATACCTTAAACCAGAGGATTCTTCTTTGATTTGCCCGTTATGGATTAAATCCTCTATCTTTGATACTGTGGCAATAAGGGCTTTAAAGTCTGGCAGATACTGGGTTTGGAGATGAGTCTGATAACTTGGAAGGAGATTCTTGATGATTATATCAATCTGCTCTTGCTCGATGGGCCTGTTCATCATTTGGGCTGCTTTAGCCCTCCATCTAGTGATAAAAGTAGAGAAGGACTCCCTTTGTTATTGCTTAGTGGTCTCCAAGTCTCTCCTAGTGATGTCCAACTCGATGTTATAATGATATTGCTTGACGAAAGCATTGCAAATATCATCCCATGTCTTCTTGAAATTGGTGTCCAAGTCAACAAACCATCTTATCAATGCACCTGTGAGCGACTGTTGGAACAATTGAGCAAGGAGCTCATTGTCCACCCCCAATGGGTTCATAGCCCCCACATACATCTTCATGTGAGTTTTAGGGCAGGTAGTGCCATCAAATTTGTCCATGCTAGGCATTTTAAACTTTGGAGGCACCTTAGCATTTGGGAACAGGGTAAGTGAATCCACATCGATCAGATCCTTATGCTTTTTAATGTTTTTCAGAAGCCTTTCCATAGCTTCAAATTTGTCCATCAATTTCTTAGTTTCTGTTGAGTTGGAATTCTCTCCTCTATGAAAAAGATTCGGGGAGGAGGATGGCATAGTGCGACCGGTCAAATTGATAGACTGTGGTGGAATGGTAGTTTCAGGAGCTTTTTTGTTATTTGTCAGATCAATAACAGGGTTTGGTGGAAGGGATGAGGATGTATTAGGGGCATCAGCTTGAGAGGCACTTGTTCCTTAGCCCATCATGGTTTTCACCTCA
>CANXYC012409392.1:0-12016 GCA_948193065.1 Aleurites moluccanus | reverse complement strand
AAAATCTTAATTTGAATATTAAAAATAATTAATTTAATAATTAATAATTAACTAATAATTTATAATTCATCATATAATAAAATAATATCAAAATTTATACTTAAAAATTTAATTTTTCTTTGCTTTATATAATAATAAAATATTATATAATTGAAAAATATTTTTATATTCATTAAATATTATTCAAAATACTATTTTTTTTTTTATTAAAATAACATTTTAAAATTAATAAAAAAAAATTTGGGTGTTATAATTCTTCCCCCCTTAACAAAATTCGTCCTCGAATTTTCAAACCACATGTGCTTTGCCTGCATCAAATCTAATTCATCACTTTTCCGCTGCACCATTCTGATACACTTTCTTAAATATTACTTCTCAAACTCATAATATTAACTATAGTTCTTACACTCACTCCTCACTTATAACGTTCCTCGGTTTATGATCATTTTCCTATACAATCATCTTTACTTCTTAACACTCATACAACGACTTTAACATTCAATTAGTGATTTATTATTCAACTCATCTAGTGATATTAACCATCCTCATCTCCTTATTTGATAAAATCACTCCACATATGCAACTTTCATTAATTATAAATTCCCATTTCATTTTACTTATACCTCAACATTATTCCTTAATTCATTATACTCATCATTCATTTTTCACTATTCACATAACATCATACATCATTAGCATTATACATATACAATCAATACTCTCTAAATAACCTTAATTTAGTCAATAAATAGTTATTCCACATTATCTTTACTCTATAAATCCCCTTGCATAACATACATGAGAATCACATTTCGAGAAAATCATCTAGTTGAATTTATTCTTATTCTTTATATTCTTTCCTTAGGTTTCTTTCACATTCGTCATTAAACATGAATTCACAGTCTTACTTTCTTAAAATTTATTTAACATTATTCTTACCTTAACCTTATCTTAGCATCTAATGAATCCCAAAAGATTCTATCAACATCATTTATCCTTATTCTTTTACTCTTCCTTGAGTCAGTCTCGTGTATAATAGAATTGGATCGTTACAATGTTTTTATCTAAGCAAAGTTTATGCGACATTCAGTATGTTTAAAGTTGAAAATTCTAGATGGCCTAAGTTCTTGTAACATGCGGAGTATAGGATTTCTTTTCATTTTGTTGAATCTCTTTTACCTTTAATTAAGCGTTCTCCTTATGTTGATTTGTTACTATCGTTAATATGGTTATGTGTAAATGTTGTATGTTTTGTTAGTATGATGAGTTCTAAGAATTAAAGAGATTATATGAGTTATAGGTAAAGTAAGGTATGTGAGTTAGCAGTTAAAAGAAGTTGTGTGTGTTGAATGAATTTATTGAATAAAAGAAATGAGGGTGATTAAAGTTAATAAATAGGTTGAATGATAAATCATTGAATGAATATCAGGAATATGAAGAGTGTTTAGAATGTAAGAATGTTCGTAAAGAGAATGATTATAAATCAATGAATGTCTATAGTAAGAAAATAATGATAATTTAATAATGAACTTCAAAGTTTGAAAGGTTAATATTAAGAAATAAATAATGAAGTCATATATGTGAATGATTGTGTTGAACTAAGGAATTAGATAGTTTATGAATAAATCGATAATTTATGTGAATTGTGAACATCCTAAATATTTCTTTTATTATGTTAACTAGTAATATTACCCGCGCGATGCTGCGGGTTTAATATTAACATATAAAATTTTAATTAATTTAATAATTATATATTATGAATTTAATAATTAGTTAAATAAAAATTAAATTTTAATTATTCTTTATATGTATATTGATGTGAGTTTACAAATAATACTTTTTCATATTACCCAAGACCAACCATAATGGATTAAACATCAAGATCAGCCATATAAAAATCAAGTTTCTAACTTTTCTCTCCATTATCCACCACACGAAAAGATAAGGCAACAAATAAAACAATAAAAACCAACAGATAATGAAAAATTCAATAAGATTGAATAACCATTATTCACTAACCAAACAATTAATAAGAATATAAACAAAGGAAAAAAAATCAAAAACTCAAAAAAACTTCACATTGAATGACATGCTTCCTTGTCTTTAGCAGCTTCATTGAGATGTTAACTTGCACAAATTGGTTTGATAACATGTTACAGCATTTAAGAGTAAAGTGTAAGATAACAATTGAATTGAAATTATAATATAGTAGTGAAAAAGTGAGAATATATATTGATCATGGTGAAAGATTTCATGCCATATTCAAATTTCTGATATTCTTCTCTCTAATTAATAAAATTAGGAGTATTAAGAATAAATCTAAGTTTGGCCGGCAAGAACCAGAGCGACACCAAGAATTGACACATCTTGGATATTAAAATCTTAAAAAAATTAAAACAGATGGGATGCAATGAGTTTCTAGACCAGTGATGACATGAACATAAAATGAGGTGTCTTGTATAATTTCATGCGTTAGCCAATAGGACAACCAACTTAAAAGGAATCTTGAAGTATCATCTATAAGGCCTAATTATTAAGAACCGCACCTCATCAAATAGAGGTGCCTCATACAAATTCTCATATGGCCCTTGTACCATACTCGTACACAGAAAATGCAAACTTGATTCATATCATTCGTCCATTCAGGAACAATACTCACAATCCTAGAATTAATAAGATGACAGACCATTTTTTTCTTTATTTTCTAATTGATTGCCAAGCTTGATAAGCATAACTTATAAGAAAATTGTAAATAAATACATATTGAATATGAAAAAAAATATTAATAAAAAAACTTGAATATACAAAACTGTGAGATTTTGGTAAACTTCCAAATACTTATAATACATATTGTTAATATTGTTTGTTAAGCATAATAGTTCGAAAAACATAAAAACAGAGAGAAAGGCATTTCCACAGTTTTTTTTTTTTTGCCCAAGGATTTTAACAAAAGAGTTAAAAATTCAAGAATTGAAATAAGTTTCATGGCAATTGCTTGGAATAAGTGAGACAATGATACAAAATCAGGATCTTGTAAGAAATTCAAGAAGTAAAAAGCTAAAAATAAAGAAATGAAGCTATACTTTGAAAGCCAGATGTATTATTGTTGCCCGCCTCATTTCCTATTTTTCAATTTTCTCAATCCTGCAATATAAATGAATCACTAAGATTAGCACTCACAATCATCAAATGGGCTAGTCTTTTATTAGCAGCGTACAAATTAAAGGGAAATCAAATTCAAAATCTGCAAGTCTGAAAAAATTCATACGATGATAATGATTATTATTTTCAGATGTCTTTAGTTATGGATGGAAGTTATAAAATCTCAGATTTCATTCATAGTTGAATTTTGAAAACTTACTTTCAGATTAATAAGAACAAAATGTATCAATTTGCATCCTTTAGCACTGAACGCCAAAAAATGGGAAAGGAAAAAAAAAAAGCTAATTAATCAGCTATAAATAAAGAACAAAATACAAAGATAGGAAATAAAAAATAAAAAGCATAATCATAAATTTCAACATCTTCAAAAGCAAAGAATAGACCACCAATCACTTTTGCTTTATTCTAAGCTCTATTTTACATTCTTTTACCTTCTCATATGTTCCTCCAATTTCATGTCAGGACTGTATAAATATATATCAAAGAAAAAAAAAAGGTAAAATAAGCATTGTATATAATGATGAAGTAAGGGCAAAAGCAAACTCTTAAGCATCGAGAGTAATTTTTTCAACACAGGTCAATAAATATGAACTAAAAAAATGAGAAATTGCATACACGACAGGTAAAATTTATTAATGTTATTTTATTTTATGCTTCAATGATTTTTAGAATTATTGGTCTTAGCAAAAGTATTTTTCTAATCATATCTGCATGTATAACTGGATTTTAGCCATAGCTATAATAATTGTATTAGTGCTTATAGTAAATAGATTTGGTCGAAGAATAATGTTGATATTTAGGGGTTAACATAAATAATAGCTGGGGTTTTAATTGTTGTTGAGTTTGGTAATCATAGCACTATAAGTAAAGGATAATTCTATTTGGTTTTTATTATGATATGTATATATGAGGTTTGGTTTGCTTGGTAATGAGATTGATTTCAATGGTTAGTTACTTTATATATAAGATGAAATTAAAAAAAAAAAACAAAATAAGGGTTGTATAAATATGAAAAGCATAGAAACAGAGAGAGAGAGAGAGAGGCATTTTCACTATTTTTTTTCCAATGATTTTAACAAAAGAGTTAACAATTCAAGAATTGAAATAAGTTTCATAGTAGTTGTTTTGAACAGGTGAGACAACGATACAAAATAAGGATTTTGTAAGAAACTCAAGAAGTAAAAAGCTGAAAATAAAGAAATGAAGCCACACATTGAAAGTCAGATGTGCTATTGTTGCCCATCTCATTTCCTACTTTTCAATTTGCTCAATCCTGAAATATAAATGAATCACCAAGATTAGCACTCAGGGTTATCAACCGGGCTACTCTTTTATTAGCAACACACAAATTAAAGGGAAATCAAATTCAAAATCTGCTAGTCCGAAAAAATTCATACGATGATGATTGATGATGATGAAAATGTGAGCCATTGATTATAAAGCAGATAACCCGAAAATCAAAATTAATCATTAAAAAACAAAATCTTAATTATAAAACCAAAATTAATCATTAAAAAAAAATCATAGATAAAAAACCACTCTCATCGGCACAATTATAAGGTACTAAATAAACTCGAGGGGATACAAACATAATTTAAAATACTCATAAGGTACTAAATAAACTTGAGATTAACATTGTCGTATTCATATGCCTCAACTTATCTGCAGACCCAAAACATTGATGCCTTTAATATTATTTTCATTGGAAACATTCAGCATCCTTAGGAAGTAGAAGCTTAAACAATGCTACTGTAAAGATGAAGATGCTACTTTTGAACATTATTGAAATTCTACAAATTATAATAGCAAAAGTAGAGAATCATAATAAAATTGTCACCATATATTGGTATGACAATTCAAAAATTGCATTTAACATCAATGATACATTCATAAAAGGGCAACCTGCCTTTCATATTTTTTTTCCTGGCAGTTATAGGCAGAAACCACATTCTATAAGCAAGTTCAAGTGAATTTAGGAAGGATGAGGATGGCAAATCAAAATTTTCTTTGTTGTACATTGTGAGCAAGCACCAATCTTTTTTTTTTCCTCCCAATCTAAATGTTAAGTTAATATGATCAGTAAAACATGTTTATACTCCTCAAAGAGGAAATACATTTTGCATTACTGAGCCATTATTAAGAAATACTAAGTTAATTGAAAGTTTATATAGCCTAGGAATATAAAGGTTGGATCAATTTACACCCAAGAAAACTTAATCTCAAAGTTTGCAAATTTGAAGAACATCTTTAGCCTTACTATAAAATGAAAAACAAAGATTAATGTGCTTATCTAAGTGGCAAGATACATATCTAAAACATTAATGTACATGATTAAATAATTTACCTGTCTCCAATGCCCAGTATATATTTGATGACAGAGTAACCAATACAACATTTTATAAATGTTTCAAGATAGGTGGTTGTAATACTAAATAGACCATGGTCATCTAGATGAAACTTTTGCAAATAGCTTATAATACTGTGATACTCAGAAAAAAATCTGGATTTCAGACACATATTAGTAATATACTGCGATTTTCTTTTTTGCAAAATTAAACATGTTGCAAATCAATTTCTTAAATACATGCATGGTCATTATTCTGACAAATAATCCGCATTGGGAAACATGGGCAATGAATACCGGAAAATAATGTAAGAGCCTACGATTGTCAATAAGCAAAAAGAAAGGACCAAAATCAGTAGTTGATGGGTCTGTTTCCAAAGCAAACAGTTTCATATCCAATGTGATAATAGATCCAATCAATGTGCTTTGCTGGCCGATGAAGCAGACATTTGAAAGTCAAGATTGAATTTATCTTATGCTCTGACTTTTTTAAAGAACCAAAAGTACTAAAGAAAGAAGAAAATGACTAACTATGTTTTAAAAAACATTGTCATTTTACTTGCTCGACTTGATTTATCACCAAGAAAAACTGTTGTCATATCCGAACAAGTTCTCTGTTTTTATTGTAAATTAACCCAAGGAATTAGATGAAAGAAAAAACAGAAATTAAAGTAAAGAAAAAAAATTATCCTGAAAAATAAAAAATGTAAACAATAAATTAAAATAACAACAAAAAAAACTTAAATCCAGCCACATGCAAATAAAACATAAATAAAGAAGTAAAAACAGAAACAAATAAAATCCAGATTTTGCCATGTGCAACTGGTGGATAGTGCTAAAAAGTAAAGATATGCAAAATAAGTAAAAAATAAAATAAAAAATAGCAATTATAAAATAACAAAAAAAATGAACTTAATCTCACTACATGCAAATCAAACAGCAAAAAAGCAAAACAAATAAAATCCAAAAAACTTAAATCCAGCCACATGCAAAGAAAACAGAAATAAAGAAGCAAAAATATAAATAAATAAAACCCAAATTTCGCCACATGCAACTGGTAGATAGTCCTAAAAAGTAAAGATCTGCAAAATTAATAAAAAGTAAAATAAAAATAACAATTATAAAATAACAAAAAAAGGAATTCAAACTCACCACATGCAAATCAAACAGGAAAAAACCAAAAAAGCGAAACAAATAAAACCCAAATCTCACCACAAGCAACAGTGCATAAACCTCAAATCCTATCATCCTCGTCGAAAGAAGAAAGCCTGTTAAAACAAAAAAAAAATTGTAAAAATAGCAAAAATATTTAACAAACTCACCAAGAAGCAAATCATTGTAGAAACTAAAAGGAAAATAGAAAGCGATATGAGGAGAAAAAAATAAAAAAGCAAAAAGAAAAAGAGAAGTCGGTGAATATAGCGACATCTTTTTTATTGATTTTTTAGAAAAAATTCTAAAAACACCCAACAAAATGAACAGAAATGAATCACAAAGGCTTCATAACAATAAAATTAATAACAATTTCAAGAGAATAAAAGATATACAACCTGGAATTCTCAAGAAAAAAAAAAATAGAAGAAGAAGAAGGAGGCGTAACAAAAAAGCAAGAAATAAAAGTAATGAATATAGAAAGAGAAAAGCAATCATTTTTTTTACCTTCCCAAGTATACTGAAAAGTATCAGACATGGTAACAAAGGTAAAAAAGGAAATGACGTGTGTATCCCTATACGGCGTCGTTTTGGAATGGATGTGTTGGAAATCAGGACAACTAGGTAATTTTATAACTTAGCAGTGTAAAATTACATATAATAGATGAAACAAAGTTGTTTTGTAAAGGTATTTTGAGGGGAAAAAAAAAGGGTAAAATAGTAACTTACGAATCAAAAATCAATTGAAATTGTACTGTTCATCCGCTGTTCATGTTTATATCTTATAATAGATGTGTTTTAAAATTTAATTTTTAATTTATAAAAAGTTAAATGAGTTGAATTATTGTAAACTAAACAAATAAATAAAAACAACTCTTTCTTTATACTTTTATTTATTATAACTATTTACCAAATTAATAAAACTCTATCAATAACAGTGGACAATAGTTTTCAATTTTCTTTCAAGGACTACGTTTGAATAGGAACATAGAAAAGGAAGTTATATAGCAACGAGAAAAAATTAAAAGTTGTAGTGAATTTAATAGTGGAAAGCACTACTAAATATTAAATTTTCTCAAAATATTAACTTTAATAAAAATCCCTATTGGAAATGGAATGAAAGAATAAAAGAGGAGATGTATCTTTTACACAATAACTAAGTGCACCAAAATAGAGTAGTTGTATACAATAATTAATTACAAGAGCAATTTCAATGTTGCTGGCAGAATGTGATAGGAAACTATCTTTTTGAGTAATCAAAAAATAATGTTGTGTAGTACTGTCAATTAACATTTTAGATTTTTTGTCCCATTTAATATCATATCTTCTATTTGATATATCATTTATAAAATATATTAATTATCAAAATACATTAAAAATAAAATGATATGGCGCAAGAAAAAACGTATATAACAGGAAATGAGTAGAAAATCCGGATTCATCAATGAAGGGTCAAAACAGAAGTCTCATTCAAGTGGAACCCATTAAAATTTTTAGTGGAATTGCATGAAGCATCTGTCTACTATTGCTTCTGCCAGCCCAAAAATCAGTATGGGCTGTCTTCTTTGTCACAGGACTAACTCATTGAAAATATTGTACTTAATATATTAAATCATTTCTCTTTGCACTCTGTTGGTCCACACACAAATATATAATTTTTTCCAAGTTAAATGTTCAATTAAATTATCCTTTATATTATATATATTTGTTATTATCTAGGGTTATACAAATTATTTGGGTATAATCTCCTTTAATAAGCACTATATTGGAGAGAATTTGAATAATTTTGATAGCCCATTTGCACAAAAATTAATTTTTGGATAGATAGGTGAATATATCATCTTCTAATCCTAAACAAAAGCAAATAATCAGAACATCAATGATTAAAAAAGAGATCTTAAATTAAATAGGACAATGATTAGCACACCTAATTAATAGTCCTTTTTATTCATGTTAAAAAGAAAGCCAATAAATATCCCACTACCCTCCATTAAAGTTCAAACTTGTAAGCTATTAATTCTAAAAACTAATGATTTTTTTCTTTGGTTTGTGACTTTTCTCCAAGGTTTAAAACAAATTCCTTGACCTAATGATAGTTTCAGGGCCAAGAACCTATTTTAAACACTAAATAATTATGTAAGGAAAAGGAGTAAGAAAATTGTGGTATTGGAGACAAAACAATTATTTATAAGAAAAATTGTGGATACAAAACAATTATTTATGAAATTTGGATTTTACTAAGACACTAATTATTTTTTTAAAAAATTATAAAATATGAACATATATCAATTGTATTCAAAATGGTAAAATTACAAGTTTTTATTTCAATTGGGATTTAATAAAGAAAAGTACAACTAGACATATATAATATAATAATAAGTTATAATTATATATGTGAATCCAACAATAAACTCATATTCGATTTTTTTTAATACCAAAAAATATAATAATAATTAAAAATATATATTTATATAAAATAAATATGTATTTGTCGTGAATGAGTAGAAAAACTAGTTTAATCCCACCGCTTTGCGCGAACTACTTCACACTTTTTTTCATAGAATATTAATTAGCAATTAAACTTAGTATTTTAATAAATAAATAAATATCTATAATTAAACTTATTTTATAAAAATAAAAAAATTAAAGACATGATTTATTAACGGTTAATAATAAATAAATTAAAATAAATATTAAACCAAATAAAAAAAATCTTGTATTATTCGAATTATCATATAGAAGATGAGAGTGAATTATTATGACACAATACATTATAGAAGCAATTAATTATAAATATTTTAACAATAAAAAGATTATTAATTTTTATTTATAAAAAGAAGAAAAATAAGAATTATGGTTATCAATATGTAATAATTATATAAAAAGTGAAAAAAGAAACTTTTGCAAAATTAAATAAAAAGTGGCTAGGAAGTTTAATGGATGGAAGACATTATACTTATCTGTTGCATGTAATTAAGGAAATGTTAATAAAAGCTATTGCTTATGTTATTCCAATTTATGCTACGTCTTGCTTTAAACTTCTTATCTCTATTTGTAAAAGTATTAATAAAATGATTGCCAATTTTTGGTAGGGTAAAAAAAGAAGTAAAAAAGACATTATTAGGTTTCATGAAAGATTCTTTATCATAATAAAAAAGATGGAGGGTTTGGTTTCGTGATGTTGAGTATTTTAAATTGGTACTTTTAGTTAAATAAAGTTGGCATATTCTAAAAAATAAATCTTCTTTGCTGTCCAAAGTTCTTAAACCTATATATTTTCTATATTGTAATTTTCTTGAAGCTAGAGTTGGTGCTAACCTTTTTTGGGTTTGGAGAAGTTTGTTGTATAGTAGGAAGATTCTACAACAAGAAGTTTGTTGGCAGGTTGGAAATGGTAGAAGCATTGCTTGTAAATTTGATGCATAGACTACATCCAAAAGTCCAGTTATTTTACAGTTAACCACTCAAGATTAAATTTATCCTATTTTTTGGGTTTTGAGCTCTTTGCTAGTGATGAAATATCTTGGAATGTTGATTTTATGTGGCATTTGTTTCAAAGGCAAGATACATAATATATTTCAACATTCTATATGGATAATTATTAGGAAATATATAGAATGTTGAAATATATTTTATTGGTCTTTCTTATCAATTGGCATTTCTTTAATTGTGGTATTTATTTAGTCAAATCAGGTTATCAAGTTGCTCTATCATTTAAATATAATTTTGAGCATGTGTCTATAAAAAATTCTAAACTTTGGCAACTAATTTGGTATTTGCAATTGCCTCAAAAACATAATTTTTTTTCTTTTAAAAATCTTACATAATGTCCTTCTTCAGCTAATTTGGCTAGTGTTACACTCCAACTCCAGTGGTACGACGGTCCTAAGGCAAGGGTAAGTTTAAAGCCATCATAAACCCGTAAAACACTTATATCCTAAATCTCATACATAATACATATTCATATCAAATATGGTTATCATTATAAATATTCATTTCTATGATTTATGTAATCATAATTTACTCATCCGTATTCATCATCATATAATTTCCTCTTGTTCCTTACCGATCAAAAGATACATCCCACATCACTAAGGAACAAGGGCAGCTCAAAATATAACAGTTCATATATCAAAATAATATCATCCTCAATAACTAGCTACGGAACTCTAGAGTATACTCCTCATACATACAATACTATAATACAATTCGATGAATATATATCAAAATAATTACAATGATGGCTTCTTGGAGGAATAAATTAAGAAGCTCGGTCTTTTATATTAGCTCCCTCTCGAACTACACTATCACCTGAAATCCACAGAAAATGAGTGAGCCTTCAACTCAGTAAGATATGAACATGCAATATAAAAGAAATATATCAATCCAAAGGAAAGGTCAATCCAAAGAACATGGTTAAGATAATATTATAAGGTTATACTTACAAGAATAGAAGTGATCACAATCGAATAACACTATCAAAGCACATGGTAGAACTGCAGAATACATCAGTAGCCTTGCTACCTATCACAACAGAGCGCATCGGTAGTCCTTGCTACCTTATCGCAAACGCATACTTGGCCAGGCATACGCCTAGAGCTCACGGTCTCCTCTAGGTGGAACACTGATAAAAACCCTATCAGCTAAGTTCCCAAAGTGCACAATGGACCAATGAATTTACTCTCATTGGAAAAATCATTCTATACATAAACATATCATGGGTCATATAATTTAAATTCCACAAGAATCATATTAGTTGCAAGACCATTAACATATAACATTAATTTATTCAAGTTAACAAATAGGTCTCATATGAACTCGGTCCAAGGAAGAATGACCAAGTCATTTTCAATATACATATGGTAATCACATGGAATAAATTTTTCATTTGCTTAAGAACATTTAAGGGAATTTCATAATATAGGTATATATTACAATATTTCGAAACATAATATTCATATGGATAATTATTAGGAAAGATTGAACATTCAATCTCAAAGAAGCAATATGCATATGCAATGTTTATACTTACCTCTAAACAAATTTATCCTTGTATTTCCCTCAATAGCTTGTTCATTCAATAATCTCCTCAAATTTCTTGAGTTCTCTTTTCCTATGGAAGTTTCCCCAAATTCTCAAAATTAGGATTTTCCTTAATCAATAATACATAATATAATTCCTTGTAATTTAACCCTCTTATAGTCTCTATTATTGTTCCCTAACATCAATTTAATTTATCTCTTAAAGAAAATCTGAAATTCAAAACGTACTTACTATTCACATCACTATTCATCAATTTCATAAATTTTGATATCTTCCATATTTATCAAAATTAATAGTCTTAAATTACTTATAATA
>CANXYC012408457.1:0-24263 GCA_948193065.1 Aleurites moluccanus | reverse complement strand
TATATATATATATATATATATATATATATATATATCAACAGAATTATTGCAAATTAAAAAAAAAAAGTTAGAGTGGAACTTGATATAGGAAAATTGTTTTGGTTTTCTTAGTTATTAACTTCTCAATCTTTCAATATATTCTAAATATCTTATATTTTAGGATAAAAGAGAAAGTAAGAGATGTATAAACTAAAAGAGAGATGAAAAAGATTAGAGTGAGTTTTTATTTTTTTTCATCTCAATTTTGAATTTTCTATGCAAGGAGTAAACAAAATCTTTCCCCTTTTATGTTAATTTGGTCAGATTGAATGATTACATGGATTTTATATATCAATGGATTCTTAATCAACAAATAAATCAAATGGTCTAATATTATTATTTTTATCTCATTGTAAACCTAACTTTAAGGAATTAAAACAGCATGACTATAATAAAATAATAATAAATTATTATTATAATATATATCAAGCATGAGAAAATATTAGGTAGTTAGCCAAAAGGAAAAGTGCAATTAATATTTTTGGGTTTTTGACTAGGAAAAAGAAAAGACAACAACTATGAAGCACATGGTTCACAACAATGACTATCTAGCCCAACTACAGTTCTATATGCCTCTTCTCTCCTCTAAAACCCAATTCTCTCCCTTCCTCATTTGCCTAGGGATGATAATGAGATGAAAAATTTTTGTTTTCCGCAGAAATTTATTTTAAATGAGATGAGAATTTTTTGATTTGTATTTTTATAAGGACGGAGATGGAGAATATTTTTTCTCCGTTAGCGGGAATGGATAGTGTATTCCCCATCATATGAGGATCCTCATCCCCGTCCCTTTGGGGACCCGTTATTATATTTAATTATTATATTTATTTAATTATTTCTTATATATATATATATATATATAAAGAATAATTTGTTTAATAAATAATTCTTATAAGGTTATTGGAGTTTTGTGTATTTCAATTTATTAATATTTTCTAAATAAATTTTTTCATATTTTTAGCTATTATTTATGAATTTTATAAATATAAACAAATTTAATAATATAAAATTTAAACAGAGAACGGGAATTCCTACGGAGATGAGGATAGGAACTAAATTATCCCCGTATGTGAAACGAGGACAGAAATGAAAATTCCTCGCTAAGATAAGGGTGGGGATGTGAATGGTTACCCCGCCCTGCCCTGCTCCATTGCTATCCCAACATTTGCCTCGCTTTTACTTTCAGGTTAACTACTAAATCTCTACCTTGGTTTTACTGAACACTCACCAGTCACTGTCGTTTCAAGCCTCTGAATAATATCCGCATCTTGCCCTTTACTTCTTCTTTTTCAACATCCATAACTCTCAGTTATCACAGTCTCCCTTACAAATGTTAAAACTTATGTAATTTTAAAAGTTCTAATATAAAAAATTAAAAAATTAAATTAAAAAATTTAACTATATATAAACTTATTTAATATTTAATATTTTAATTCATGTGAAATTTTATATTTTAACAATTTCTCTAAAATGATAACTAAATCAAAATAATTTTTTATTAAGCCTCGTTAGCACTTGTAAATTTATGATAGAAAATAATTTGATACAATTGAAAACCTGATATGAATGAAGAGATAACTGAAAGAAATCCATTATGAGGCGAAATTAAAAATTCAATACAGGCGAAAAATTAAATTTTAAAGCTCATTATCGAAACAAAAATAACAAAAAAAAAAAAAACTCATTATAATATAAAAATTGAAATAAAACTAAACTTTATATTAAAAAAAAAAATAATTAATAATAAAAATTATTATTTCTTTATATATACTTATTATGTATAAAGAAATACAATATATATATTTTTTTATTTTTCTTAATAAATATTCTAAGCGTAATTACATACATAAGAGATTAATTTTTATTTTTTTTATATTTATTTTTTTAATTTTTATTCTTTTACCTTTAAAATTTTTTAATAAGTGATCCTCAAATTTTATAATTTTTTAAATTTTATGCCTATAATTTTTATTTTTATTTTTATATTTATTCTCCATAATTTTATTTTTTTTTATATTTTTACCTCTATAATTTAAAAATTTTTACTTTTATATTATATATAACCCCGTAAAAATCATATTGTAAATTTTCGCCCTCCCTCACCTAAAATTCTGAGTCCTCTACTGGTCAAACCCGTAATCACCCACCAAGCTACCGTTTAAATATTCAGATGCCTTGGCTCTTGGGTACCACAGTGGCTGGTCTGATGTGGGTTCGAAGGATTTCTTGGGTACAAACTTCTTTTTACTAAATCCAAACTGAACTCGGATCTCACCGGAGTTGGTGTAAACGTTAGGGAGACGTATTCCCATGAAGGATAATTCAGCGACAACAACTATGAAGGCAGCCATGGCTGGTGACTAACGTGCGTCAAAAGTGTTAAAAGAGGAATATGATTGAGAATGGAGATGGTGATTTGATCTTTACTTTGTGTCATAGCAAGCGAAGCTTTAATGAATGAATATAGGTGGTTTATCCATGGAGATGGGTAGCGACCGTCGGATGAAGTTGCATATCCATCCGCCTTTGAGAATCGGAGGAGTTAAAATTTTCTCAATCCAACACGTGTCCAGTATGCAATGAGTTATCAGAATCATAATTTAACTAGTTTCGCTGATGTGACTGATGACATGGATAATATTTGTCAATAAAAATGACGTGACACTCATAAATATACAAAGTATAATTCTATATAGTAACAATATACGAGTAGAAAATTTGCCTTAAAATTTTTAGGCACTGAATGAATGCTGGATTCATAGTATTAGTATTTCAACCCCAGCCCATTTGGACTGAACAATGGGCTGCATCATTATTTATGGATCTGGCTCAATGTCAATGTCTAAAGTGTTAATTGGAAAAACAGGAGGAGAAAGAAAGACGATTAGGTAAAGAATATTCAATGACTTTTAGCTTTGACTGAGAAGATAGTATAGTCCATAATGCACGGTGCAGATCAAAGTCCTCAGGGAAACAAAGAGGTAGAAATGGAATGGTGGGTGTCCATGCCCAAGGTTGAGCTACATGCCCATCTCAATGGCTCCGTCAGAGACTCTACACTTCTGTATGTTCATACTTCTTTTACTTTTCTTTTCCCTCTGCTAATTACTTTATCAATTTGGGTATTCTGTGGAAATCTTTTTCCTCCTGTTATTGATGCAAAGCATATATATATATATATATATATATATATATATTGGTAGTTTTATTGTTATTATTGATTTATTATTGTGTTCCATAAATAAGTAAGGTGAAAGAAATTATTGGGAAGATTTAAGTTTTAAGATTTTATTGTTTAATTCTCTACCTTGAGTTATTCAAATTTGTTTTCTTTTTATTTGCAGGGAACTTGCTAGAGTTTTGGGTGAAAAGGGTGTAATAGTTTTCTCAGATGTGGAACATGTTATCATGAAAAGTATGTTCCTTTTCCTCTTTTTCTGGTTGTTGCATTGTTCAATTGCTGAAAATATAGGAAAGAAGAGTTGTCCAAGTTAAATCTTCAATTTTGATAATTGGTGCTCAAGAAAAGCAAAGCTTTGATTATTTGTGGCAATTGTGATTATATGGCTTTATTAGGTTGAAATATTGTTATAAACCAGTTGTTTTTTTTTGGGTTAAAAGGGTCTAATTCTCCTTGTGCTTCAGTTCTATAACTTTCTTCCTATATTTTGATTTTCTTTCTTGATAATTTGTGATGTTGGTAATTGTCAATTCACCTTCCATTCAGATGACCGCTCTTTGCATGAAGTGTTCAAGTTGTTTGACCTCATTCACATTCTTACCACTGATCACAATACTGTTACAAGGATCACAAAAGAAGTATGTTGAGTTTTAGTTGTGCCTTCCTGTTTTCCATACCATTGATAATTTTTGCGCTGATTTTTCTTCAACTCTTCAAAAACAGGTGGTTGAAGATTTTGCATCTGAGAATGTTGTATATTTAGAGTTAAGAACAACACCAAAGGTACATACAGGAGTTATTGAGTGTCTTATTTTCCTTTTTGGTCACGTTAAAACAGCACTTATTTTATGCTAATTGAGGAATTTGTGGGGTTTCATTTCATATAATCCAGAGAAATGATTCTAAAGGAATGAGCAAGCGCTCCTACATGGAGGCAGTAATGGAAGGTTTAAGGGCTGTTACTGCAGTTGAGGTGGATTCGGCTCCTCAGAATTTGGATGCTAGAACTTCCATAAATTCAACTTCTATGAATGACATATGTTATGGAGCTACAAAAAGAAAGATATATGTTAGACTTCTTCTCAGCATTGACCGCCGAGAGACCACCGAAGCTGCAATGGAAACTGTATGTTAGGAAAACTGTATGGCTGTTTTCTGGTGCATAAGTTGTGAACTGTCCAAGGCTTCTAACTATTTCCCCACCTTCTACAGGTCAAGCTTGCCCTAGAAATGAGAGATTTAGGTGTAGTGGGCATTGACCTTTCTGGAAATCCTGCTGTGGGTGAATGGTACTTTCTTACTCCAGTAAATTCTTTTATTAGTAGATAATGTTGGTTTTGCATATTTTTTGAAGGTATTACCTTTCCAAATCCTCATTTTATCTTAGCAGGATTACATTCTTGCCAGCATTAAAATTTGCCCAGGAACAAGGTCTCTATATAACTCTTCACTGTGGAGAGGTGTGTTGTTGAGTCAATTGCTGTTGCTATTTTTAAGATTGTATTCTGTTGCGGTGAAATTACACTTACTGGTTTATTTTCATAACCTAGTGCCTGTAGGTACCTAATCGTCATGAGGAGATCCAAATGATGCTCAATTTTCTCCCGCAGAGAATCGGCCATGCATGTTGCTTTGGCAATGATGATTGGAGAAAGTTAAAATCGTCTAGAATCCCAGTTGAATATCTATAATCTCTCACTTTTTTAAGAATGACCTTCACTAACATACCAAATAAACTAAAGCTTCTTACAACTTCCATAGATGGATAGTTTGAGGAACCTAGGTTTTGATTGATCCATGCAATTCACCCAGTCAAACCCTTTCGTTATCATTAAATTACTAATCACTTAGAATTTGTTAGCCAAACATTGTGGAACTCTTTACGTTTTGTTAAAACGTTTCAAAGGATTTCTCTTTGATGATTGTTCTGGATTTTTTAAGTGCTTACTACAAAAGATGCGTTTAATTTCACCTGTCTAGAGCTTACAACCTCTTATGTTTCTATATTCAAGGGCCTAGTAATTTTCTTCTGTTAACTGCAATAAAGGCCTTTGAAAAACTCTAAGACTGACATTGTAGTATATTTGTTTCATTAAGTAATTTCTTTTTCATTTTGCATTTGTGCAAATTTTCACAGGTTGAGATTTGTTTGACTTCCAACATCATGACTGAATCAATTTTGTCAATAGACATTCATCATTTTGGTTAGTCTTCTTTTCTATTTGATAATTTATATTTGACCTTGTAACTAAATAAACAAATTGATTCAGTTCACTTGATTACCATAGTACCCTATTGAGCAAGCCTGTAAAACTTCTTTTCCCAGTGATTTGGCCATTGGTATCTAATTGCTACATATACTTTTTGGGCATTTCTTTGTTTTGCAGTTGATTTGTATACTGCTAAACATCCTATAGTACTATGCACTGATGATTCTGGAGTTTTCTCCACTAGTCTTTCTAAGGAGTACAGTATTGCTGCCTCTGCATTTGGTACGTGTACTGTTGATTGTAACAGGAAGTATGTCAAATAGCTTCTCATTGATTATATGTTCTATATTATGAAGGTCTTGGAAAGAGGGAAATGTTTGAGCTAGCAAGAAATGGGATAGAGTACATATTTGCTGATACTGAAGTGAAGCGGGACTTACGGGATATTTTTAATTCAGCTACTGAGGAGCTAGACTTATGATTTGTTGTCTGATTAAGCATATGTACCTTCTCATTTGGCACTGATTGTAGCCCATTATTATTGTTTGTTACTCTTGAGATGCACTAATCTTTATTTGTGGCTTGAAACCAATTGATCATATTTGACTTGCAGATTGCTTAGTTCATTTTACTCGGCAGAGACTCTTTGATTACGTTAAATAGATGATTTTGAGACTTGATTATGTATTTGTAGCTGCATTGTAATAATTTTTCTTATAAATTTGAGCTATCATTTTCTCTTTGAAGAAAGGTTGATGGGAGATTAATCTGGCCAACAAATGGTTGCAAGAGAATAACAATAACATTTAGCCAGAAAGATACTCCAATCTTTCGAAGTGCCAACTGAATAGGGGTTAATATTTATTTGTAAATATGGGTGGTATGAAGCATTTATAAACCAGATTTTGGCAAAAGAAAAGCAAAATAGAATTTCATGTTATTTATTTTAATAAAAGAAAATATTTATTACTGTTTTCGACCATAATAAACATTTTAATTGTAAAATGAATGATTATTAAGAATTTTTTTTTTATATATATTTTAACTTTTCTAATTCTTATATATTTTAATATTATTATTTTTTTTTTAATACTCTCCCATCCATCCTGTATAATAATTAAATTAGGATATATTTAAAAGGATATTAGAAGGTTTATTACGGTGAGTATTAATTAAGTTAATAATTTTCCCTTGGAAGCTTCCTAATTTTATATTTTGGGTTATATTTGAGTGACGTTTTGCAGATTAGCGCCGGCTGTTGCATTATCAAAACAACGTCGTTTATTAATATATTACAAAAACGACACCGCAACAACCAAGAATACCGAAATCGCGAAGAATTCAACGGATCACCAACATCAGCAACAATCTGAGTTCATATGTCTCTGTCTATGAACTCCCGCCATTAATCCAAGCTTCTGGTTACAAAACCTAACCATGAATCATTTCTCTCCCTAACCTCCCTTTTTTAATTTTCTGAAAAAATTAAGCACAATCACGGTAACAAAATTACCATTGCTTCGATCGCGCCATGATCAATCCTTAACCGCTCGATCAGATCCATCTGGACAATTCTTTTCATTCTATTACAATGTCTTGGGGATTAGGCTGGAAACGACCGTCGGAGATCTTCCGTTTAACGCTTAATTATGGCATTGAGGAATCTGAGGACGATCTTAATCGTATATCTACATCAACGTCTTCAGGTTCATTATCCTCGTCTTCTCAATCGACGCCGATGTCTCCACCTAGAGATCAGGAACTTGGATTTCGGATTGATTTGGATTGGACGGCTGCGGATGATGAGGACCAGGTGGCTTTGAGGTTACAGTCGCAGTTGATGGTGGCGTTGCCTTTGCCGCAGGATTGTGTGACGGTGGATTTCACGACGAGTAGGGAAGAGGAGGAGGAGGAGGGGGAGGAAGGAAATGTGGGGGTGGAGATGAAAGTTGTCAAGAGGAGGGAGCCGTTGCGAGGGATGACGCTGAGTAAGGCTGGGTCTGGACAGCAGAGCGATGGAGTTGGTGTTTTGACAAGGTTGTTGAGGTCCAATTTGGCTACTGGTGGATTTGGGGATGGTTCTGGGTCGGGCTGCGGTGAGCATTGGCGTAATGTCACCTTGCTTAGCCTCTGTGGTTGCGGTTTATCGGTAAGGATATTATTTTATTTTTCTCCATATACTTGGGATGTGACAGGCATGATACATAGATTCTTGTATTTAATCTAAATTATTGGAGACGCTAGAAAGTAGAAGCCTTTACTCTATTCAACCTAATGCTCTGCACTTTGTATATGGTTGCACTTATTTATATTTAAGGAGACATGATTGTATTGTTGTTGGATTGTGCATAATTAGGTAGGTGGTTTTATTAACAGGTATTGCCAGCTGAGCTAATTGGATTTCCACTCCTTGAGAAGCTTTATCTTGATAACAATAGGCTTTCAGTTTTGCCACCAGAGCTTGGTGAACTGAAAAATTTGAAAGTTCTCAGTGTTGATTACAACATACTGGTTTCAGTTCCTGGTAAGAATTTGATTTGATTATATATGTTAAACAATGCCTGCTTCATGATAGACTATATTTAATTTTTTGCAATCTTGGTTGAAATTGTCAACAGTTGAACTTAGGCAGTGTGTTGGATTGGTGGAATTATCTCTTGAACACAACAAGCTTGTCCGCCCTCTTCTCGATTTCAGGTCATTTTATCAACAAATTGACATACTTTGTTGCACTTTCTGGTATTGATAAAAGCTTGTGAACACTAGAATTTTCTTTGGGTCTGTTGTTTATCTCCAGTTGCATGGCAGGGCTATGGCTGAGTTACAAATTCTTAGGCTATTTGGTAATCCTTTGGAGTTCCTGCCTGAAATTCTACCACTACACAAACTTCGCCACCTGTCTCTTGCTAATATCAGGATTGTAGCCGACGAGAATTTAAGATCAGTGAATGTGCAGATAGAGGTAGTAATCATAAAGCAGTTATAGCAGTTTTTTAAGCTGCTTGATTTTCTTTCTTGAGTTCATTTTTGTTATTTTGCCATTGTAGATGGAGAACAGTTCTTATTTTGGTGCATCTAGACACAAGCTGAGTGCCTTCTTCTCTCTTTTATTCCGCTTTTCTTCATGTCATCACCCATTGCTGGCATCTGCACTGGCAAAAATAATACAAGACCAAGGAAACCGTGTTGTCGTCGGTAAAGATGAGAATGCAGTGCGGCAACTCATTAGCATGATAAGTAGTGACAACCAGCATGTGGTATGTTGGCAATCCTTACTATCATGAGTCAAACCTATACTCGTTTATTGTTATTCGGGGCACTTTTGCGGGTTCTTATTTCTTGCAGGTCGAACAAGCATGCTCTGCCTTATCATCTCTTGCTGGAGATATTTCTGTTGCAATGCAGTTGATGAAATGTGACATAATGCAGCCCATTGAAACAGTGCTGAAGTCAGTTGCACATGAAGAAGTAATGTCTGTGTTGCAAGTCGTGGCCACCTTGGCCTTTGGATCCGATACTGTTGCTCAGAAGATGTTGACCAAGGATATGTTGAAATCATTAAAGCAGTTATGTGCCCATAAAAATGCAGAGGTGAATTCCCTACGTCTTGTTATTATATACAGGTATTCATCACTGCATTTAATATTCCGCTGTCATTTAATATTAGATTCATCTTTCTCTAGGTGCAAAGGTTAGCTTTATTAGCAGTTGGAAATTTGGCATTTTGCTTGGAAAATCGCAGCATCTTGGTCACCTCTGAAAGTCTACGGGATCTTCTGTTGCGGTTGACAGTTACATCTGAACCACGTGTGAATAAGGCAGCAGCTCGTGCTTTGGCAATTCTTGGTTTGTTTATTGGATTATACTCTTTGCTGTATTTTGAGATTGATCAGTTATTTATATCCAAGGAATTTGCTTATATTGTGCTACTATAGGAGAAAATGAAATCTTACGGCGTTCCATAAGAGGAAGACAAGTTGCAAAGCAAGGTCTGCGCATACTCTCAATGGATGGAGGCGGAATGAAAGGTCTGGCAACAGTTCAGATGCTTAAAGCAATTGAAAAGGGAACTGGAAAACGTATTCATGAGTTGTTTGACCTTATATGTGGCACATCAACTGGTGGGATGCTGGCTGTTGCTCTCGGTATCAAGTTGATGACCCTGGACAAATGTGAAGAAATATATAAAAATCTTGGTGTGTATAATTTCTCAAAAGATAGCATTTTACAGTGTTTTTGTTTGTATTATTCAATTTATTTATCCCTCTTGTACAAATATGCTTCTTTAGGAAAACTTGTCTTTGCTGAACCTACGCCAAAGGACAATGAAGCTGCAAGTTGGAGAGAAAAGTTAGATCAGCTTTATAAAAGTTCATCACAAAGTTTTAGAGTTGTTGTACATGGATCTAAAGTATGGAACATTCTTATCTACCACTCCTGACCTTTCCCAATATGCCAAAAACTGAACACCATAACACATTGTCTTGCAGCACAGTGCAGATCAGTTCGAGAGATTGTTAAAGGAAATGTGTGCTGATGAGGATGGAGACTTGTTAATAGAATCAGCTGTAAAAAACATTCCCAAAGTTTTTGTTGTATCAACTTTGGTTAGTGCGATGCCAGCTCAACCATTTATATTCCGCAATTATCAGGTTTGACACAGAATCCTTTTTGGTGTTTAATATAATTGTTAATTCAGGTTTAGGCTCCAATTATTTTGTGTTCGTGGATAATTTTTTTCTGAGAAAATGACTAATTTTCTGTTGTTTGGTCTCCATACTGAAGATCAATTGGATATTTATTTTCCATCATTTGGATTACTGGAAAAATATTAAATTTATTCAACATAAAAGACCATAAAAATATTTGGGGCTACTAGAATTGCATAGTTTTCTAAATATATTTGAATATGAGAAAACAAAATGGAAAAATGTGAACTTGCAGGTTTTTGTCGGAAACAAGGGAGAATCGGCAATGGTATATCAATCAGTATATGCTTAGGTTGTTCCCTTGCAAATTCCTTCCCTTTTACTGAGTTTTTGAAAGTTTGGAAAATGACTTTTTGCAAAAGCAAGAAGTTATTTTCCTCGAGAATAGTATAGTTTTCTTTTAACTACGAAAACATTTTTCGTTAACTAATTTTTATTAGCACTCTAAATGCTGGAATGTAAAGGAAATGTTTTCTGAGAAATAATTTTCTGTTAAATAAAAGGAGTCTAAGAAGCTTTAGAAATGCAACCGATTTATTTTTTTGCAAATATGTGCATCTATAGTGATAATTGCTATTGGATGTGGTTCCACTAATTTCTTTAGCCTTTTCTTTTTGGTGTTGATACAGTATCCTGCAGGGACACCTGAAGTGCCTTTTGCAATTTCAGAAACTTCAGGAGTCACTGTGTTGGGATCACCTACAACTGGAGCTCAAGTTGGCTATAAACGCAGTGCTTTTATAGGGAGTTGTAAGCATCATGTTTGGCAGGCTATTAGAGCATCATCTGCTGCTCCGTATTATCTTGATGATTTCTCAGATGGTATACTCTTAACCTGCTTATAACGTTTTGATCCCCCTCCCCTGGCCCCACAAGTTTAAACAGAATAATGAGCTGAAAATTTATTCCATTAAATAGATATAAACCGCTGGCAAGATGGTGCTATAGTGGCAAATAATCCTACCATCTTTGCTATAAGGGAAGCACAACTTCTGTGGCCTGACACAAAAATTGACTGCTTGGTCTCAATTGGCTGTGGTTCTGTCCCAACAAAGGTGATTCTCCCTCTTCATCCCCTCCTTTGAGCATGGTGCTTTTTTCGCAGGATGAACATGTAGAAAATAAGCATTGAGTGTAAGTTTACTTCAATTTCAATGACAATCCTGTGTTGACAGGGACATTTTGGAAATTAAATTCAGCATGGTGTCAAGGATTTTATAGGTTTAGAATTCTAGATCCATGTGCTTTTCTTTAGGTCTAATGACAAAAGAAAACCATGACCCCCGCACAGATTGTCAATTTTAGCCAACCCATTTAATTTAATTAATTCTATCATCAACCTTTGCAGTTTGTTTCAATTTTAGCAATCAGTTTCAAATTGACAAAAATTATATTATTACACAATTAAATAAATGACGTTATTTTATTACATAATTAAATAAAATATTAATTTTTTAATCATAATGACAATTCAATTCTTTTTGTCCCCCCCCACCTCTCTTTCTTTTTTTCCCCTCTCTCTCTGTCTTTCAGTTGGCTATATATGGCCATTGGCCATTTAGTTACCACCTCTGTTTTTTCTAAAATTTGTAACTGTGTCAACCTTTATGGGTATTTTATCATAGGGTTCGTAGTTGTCATTGATGCCTACCTTGACTTCTATCTTATTTGACTTGTTGGATCATATGTTTTCTCTGGAAGAGTCATTGGGTAGATTTATGATGAATCAGCTATTGGTGAAGATATGTTTTTAAATGCACGGCTTCATGCTGTCTCTTTTCATCATGGCAGCTGTTGCTTTCTTGGGGTTTTCATTGCTCTTCTTTACGATGAGGTTCTATCACCTAGTTGTGCTTATACAGTCACAACATTCTTAGAAGCCATGATAGTTAAATTAGGGAGTTCATATAAATGCAGATAAAAGGTGCTCTCTGTAAATCCAGGTAGAGATGGTCAGACAAAAAGCAGCAGTGATGAAGGCAGGCAGGGTATGAGAGGAAGTGTTAAGTTGCCATTTTAATTTAGTGTAGAATGATTTTGATTTTAAATTGATTGCTAAAATTGAAACAAATTTTAAAGTTGAGAATAAAATGGATAAATCTGAAGGATTGGCTGAAGTTGACAATTCACACATGTTTTTTTTTTCCATTGTTTAGGCCTTTTTTTTTTCTTTAAATGTAGGACAACAACTGAAAATCTTACTAGAAAGCTAGACACCTGTCCCGGTCATATGATCCATATCACGGATCATTGGCAATCCGGATAAATGAATCAACTTTCTAATATGCAGGCAACCATGAGGTAGAGAAGCAAACAAATCACCCAAACCTTAGGTGATTTCAATATTTTGGTGCCTGTGAGTTTGAGGATTTGGATATCTTTTATCGCATTAAAGTAACACATACAGCATCGACAATTGAAACTAGTTATTATAATTGTGAAATCTTAAAAAATCTCAGTGGTCATTTTTGTTTCAAGACAATATGGTGTTCTGTGTATTGACAATAGATTATTACATGGCCACTGAAAAGTGTTTTGCATCTCGGAAAATCATATATTTTACCTAATCACATTTCAAGACGAGGTGTATTCTCTGCCCTTCAGCTTCTGTTTTTGTTCCACTTACTAGAGCAATCTCTACTTTATGTAACCTTGGTGTGGGCTGGCTACTATTTGATAAATGATTGAGAACTTGATTAGAGTCCTCTAAAGTTTGGAAATCTTGCTTTAATAAGGAGTAAATTAGATATTGAGAAATTGTGATACAATTATTTGCAGGTATTACCGATTAGTTCTGTTAAACTGTGGAAACTTGGGATTCTAGCTTTCATTCTTCTTTTTCCACTGATCTATTTGAATTGCTACTTCATTTCATCATGAATGTTGCAGGCGAGGAAAGGTGGTTGGCGTTATCTGGACACTGGGCAAGTGCTGATTGAAAGTGCTTGTTCTGTGGACCGAGTGGAGGAAGCTTTGAGCACCTTGCTGCCCATGCTTCCTGAAATACAGTATTTTCGTTTTAATCCAGGTATATGAAGTGTTGAATTTTGGAGTTACTTATTGTTTATTGGAGCAAGAATCAGATACTTTATCCTTGAAGAATGTTCCAATAATTTCTCTTTTATCTTTTGCATATTTAAATGCTTTTATTTTCTATATAGCAATTTATCTTTCAAGAGTAGCTTTTTTGCTGAAAAATGTCATGGTTCTTATTCTGTGTCCTATATGATTTTCCATTGCAGTTGATGATCGTTGTGATATGGAGCTGGATGAAACTGACCCAGCAATCTGGCTAAAGTTGGAAGCTGCAGTTGAGGAATATATCCAAACTAATTCTGACTCCTTCAAGAATGTTTGTGGCAGACTACTTTTGCCTTATCAGCATGATGATAAGTTGTCAGAGAATTTGAAAACCCAGCAATTCCCCAAGTCAAAGGTATCAAAAGCAGGTATTTTGCTCCTATTCTCTTATGTTACTTTCCCAAAGGTTCTCATCATTTTGGATACTCCTTTTGCTAAATCTGAACTTCTGGCTTGCCGCTATTTTAGATGAGAATACTCCCTCTTTGGGTTGGAGGCGCAATGTGCTACTTGTTGAAGCTTTGCATAGTCCTGATTCTGGAAGGGTTATGCACCATGCTCGGGCACTTGAATCATTTTGTGCCCGTAATGGAATTAGATTATCCAAAATGCTTGGGGCATCTGGAGTTGCAAAGACAGTACCAGCAACAGCGTTCCCATCACCATTTACCTCACCTCTGATCACTGGAAGCTTCCCCTCAAGCCCACTTCTATACAGTCCTGATTTTGGTCCCCAGAGGGTCGGCCGAATCGACATGGTTCCACCTTTAAGCTTGGATGGAATTCAATCTGGAAAGAATGCCACATCACCACCAATGTCTCCTTCAGGACGCAGGCAGTTATCTTTACCTGTGCGGTCATTGCATGAGAAGTTACAGAATACTCCACAAGTTGGAATTGTACATTTGGCACTTCAAAATGACTCGTTCGGCTCAATATTAAGGTGAACATGCCTCTATCAGTGTACTGGTTGCTTTTTGATTTGAGCTTAATTTCAGGCATTTTTCTTAACGTCCTCAATGCTTATTTCTCTAGCTGGCAGAATGATGTTTTTGTTGTTGCCGAACCTGGAGATCTTGCAGATAAGTTTCTCCAAAGTGTTAAATTTAGCTTGTTGTCAATGATGCGTAGCCACCGCAGGAAGGTTACATCACTTGTTTCCAATATTTCAACTGTTGCTGATCTGGTTCATCATAGACCATACTTCCAAGTTGGAAATGTTGGCCATCGTTATATCGGACGACAGACACAGGTACACGTCCATGGGTGATTTATTGTTATTTATAGGAGTTAATTACTGTTGATCTCCAATTTAATGTTTATTGATATTTCTGAAGGTTATGGAGGATGACCAAGAAATTGGGGCATATATGTTTCGTAGGACAGTTCCTTCTATGCACTTAACACCTGATGATATTCGCTGGATGGTATGGTTTTGGCCTTAATTGGATACCCGGTTCTATATTTTGTGGAGCTTTAGATTATGGAGTGCCTGATATTTATGAAAATTCGTTCACTACCCACCTTTTATGAATGTCTTATTCTGGTCTATTATCATAAGACTATTATTTGACCTCCTGAAACTGGGTTCTGGGAGGGGTAATCTAGTCGCAGTCTTGCTTTCAGTATTTTCATGTGAAATGAGTCGAATAATTGCTCTGTAAACATGAATTATTGCCCTTATAATTGGTCTCTCAACTCTCTTTTCATCATTATTCTACTTACTTTACATGAATTCTTGTTTTTTTACTAGTTCAGGAACCAATAAACCATAATTATTTTTTTCCTCTCTGATCTTGTTTTAGTGGAGATTTATTTCCTGCTTCTTGTTACGACCCCTAGACCTTTTTTTTTTTTGACTGATTGTTATGTGGCTGTTGTCTGGTATGACTCAGGTTGGAGCTTGGAGGGACAGGATTATAATATGCACAGGGACATATGGACTTACTCCAACTTTTATCAAGGCCTTTTTGGATTCTGGTGCAAAAGCTGTTATATGCCCCTCTGCAGATCCACTAGAAATTCCACTGACATCACTTCATGGTTCCGGGGAGTTCCGTGTCCTAGAGAATGGGAGGTTTGAGATTGGAGAGGAAGATGCAGAGGATGAAGAGGTGGAGCCAGCCAGTCCAACAAGTGATTGGGAGGATAGCGATCCTGAGAAGAATGGAGAGCATTTGACAGGTTTCTGGGACGATGATGAAGAGGAATTATCACAGTTTGTCTGTCAGTTATATGACACATTTTTTCAAGAAGGGGCAAGAGTTGATATTGCTCTACAAAATGCTCTTGCTTCACATAGGAGGCTTAGGTATTCTTGCCATCTTCCTAGTATACGATAACCTAGAATTCTATTCACAGAAGAAAATGAAAAACCAGAAACTATTAATACAAAGGCAAAAAAGAAAAAAAAAAAAAGATAAAGAGGAAATGAATAAAAATAGAGGAGAGTTGATGAATAATTACAGAAATACGAGAGAATATTTCCAATTTTGAGGCTGATGTAAAAGAATTATGTTTGTCATTTATTGCAGAATACTAGTAAATAGAATATATATCATAATTCAAGACATTGTTTTTATTGTTATAGAAATGTTATTTAAGTTGAACTTGTAATTTCTCATGTCAGCCTTAAATCTATAATACTTGGCATTTGGTGTAATTGAACAAAATGCCAATAAGATGATTGCATAGTTAAGATCAAGTCTCTCGGAAAGTGGCTCTGAACATTGTAATTAATAAAATAATTAATTAATGCTGCATTAGAATTTCAACAGCCCAAGGCAGACCCCCCTTCTTGTAGGCTGTGTCCAATTGTTGTCTTTTTATTTTTTTTAAAGTTGAATGAAATACTTTCAGTTAAAAACATGGATAAATTACAATTTAGTTCTGGATTTTGATCTAAACAATAGTGTAATTTCTGTATTTCTGACACCATCCAATATTGTAGTCATTCTGTCTAATTTTTTAGTTTTTTCCGTTAACAAGTGAAATGACAAAAAAGGGCATGGTACTTCAATTTTTATTCATTTTTAGTTTTTTCACTTTTCCACGTATCCTCTCTATCTCCAATCCTTCTCTTTTTATTCATTTTATTTATTTTCTTTTTCATCGCCTTTCTCCGTTTTTCTTGTTCTTCAACTTTCCTCTCCCTTCACTTCCATGCCACAAAAAGCTCTACCAGACCTTTCTTTCCTCTCCTTTCGTCTTTATCTCCACACAGCGTTTTTCTGTGGGTTTGTTTCATTGATCGGGCTTCATAAGCGGTCTGTGAAGTCAAGGACTCTGTTAAGCTCAGTCAATGCGTCGTTAATAGCGAGAGCTTTACCAATACCCATATCCCCATTTCAGCAGCAACTAACAATCCACGCTTCAAGAAGACACTTGTTCTCCCATCAATCCAAGACGAAATCGTCAATTCAAGAAGACACTTGAATCCTTTGAAATCATCAAACAACTGGTTCCGTGGTTGCTAGTGTGTGGGTTAATCCCAAGTACTCACTGCGATCTTCATCTTCACTAGGCAAGCATATGCGGATGAGCCAACTAATATCCCCAACAGAATTTTCCAAACTGGCGGAAGTTTTTCTAAAGTCAGATTTAGAGACTAAGGCAAAAAAGCGCTTAATTTGACTTTTAATTTGCATTTAAGCACAAGAGACATAGCCTTATCAAGGGCTTGTTGAGAATCATTGATGATTCTGTGTGTTGTGCGTTCATAGAATTGAGAGTTGGGATGGTCTACCATACAAAGGAGAAGTATTGCGAGCTTCTCGATCTTGGATTTGATTTGATAGCATTCTTCCTTGAATAAAGTCGCCTCATTTATAGATTTAATCAGCTGCTTTGCTAATCCAATTTGCTTCGAAAACATCTTTATAATTGTGTCCTCCATGGTTTAGATCGAAAACAACAATGGAAAGTCAATGAAAGTATTAGCAAACTGAAGACATTTATTACTCTTTTTTGAAGAAGAAATTCTTTGTTCTAGATAATTCCAATTTGCTGAATTTAATTATTTAGTTTTTTTTTTTTTGAGAAATTCTTTTTGTTTGACCTTTGCTTTGTTGAAGAAGACTGAGTTGGTTACCGATGAATTGAGGGAGGTTAAGGAGGAGATAGAGGCAACTTTGTGGGATTCAAATGCATATAAGAGGTTGATGGGCAGGGATACGCGTAATGAAGGATTGAGGCTTGTTAATAAGTATCTGAATAACAAAAATATTCATTTTCTTCTTGCAGATGAACCTTTAGGCTCTAAGTAATTTATCAAAAATGCTGTATAATACATTTACGCAAAAATGCAGATGAACCTTTAGGCTCTAAGTAATTCATCCTATCTCTTTCCTTTTAGATGATTAGGAAGGAAAAGCTGAGTGACAGTAAGGGAAGAAAGGTAAAAAACGAGGGAAAAAAAAAGGGAACAAGGTAGATGTTAGGGTAAGATTTTTTTTATACACGGATATTTTTGGATTTTCATATATTTTTATAAAATAAAATACTATATTCAGTGTTTTTTTATGAAAAAAGCAAAAAAAATTAGATGAAATAATTATAATAATGGTGTTAAAATATAATAAAATAATCATATTTTTTAAAATATATGAACTATATCATTATTCAGATTAAAATTCAAAAACTAAATTATATTGTCTTAAAAATAAAGGCAAATATTTTCCTTTTTTTTTCTTGGATACTGTAAAAACTAAAAGGAGACTAATTTATTTGGAGACTGTAACTAGAGTTAATGGGATGTATTAAAGTTAAATGGGCAAAAAGAGTTTGGTACTTTACCTAAAGCCTTGTCTTGTTTAGATTATTGAAAAATCGAATAAATAATAGTGTTATTTTCCCTTTCCTTTTTTGGCAAAGGAGCAAAGGAAGGAAAATGGAAGGGAAGGAAAATAAGGATGGAAAAAGGTGTGTTGGTCATAGGAGTGAGCGTGGTTGAAGTACAGTTGGGGATTTGAAAATCTTCCAACCAAATCTAAATTTTCGGGGATTTGATTTTTAAATTTTTAGTCTTGAACTTAATAGAAAAATAACCGAATCAAATTATTTTAAAAATTCAATATGGTACGATTTAAATATTTAAAAATTCAAAAAAATAAGAGTAAAGTTTAATTCGGTTCGGATAGTTAAGTATAATTTTATTATATATATATATATATATATATATATATATATATATATATATATATAAATTAGTTAATCAATATAGAGATTCGAAAAAATTCGAGTATTACTCGATTTGATTCAATTCTCGGTACGGAGATTAAAACATCTATAATCTCGTCCTATTTCATTAATTTGGTTCTATTCGGTCAGTTATTTTTCGAGTCTCAAAACTTTTATTTCACCAGTATTATTTCGATTTAGAAATTTGATTCAGTTTGAGATTCTTGCGTTTTGTGTTCACTCCTAATTGATTTCATATGAAATAAGAAAAATTTAAGAAATTCCCATTTACTTTTCTAAACATTTTTTTTAAGAAAAAAAATGGAGAACAAAAATATAATTTAAGCTATTATAGCATAATAAGACAAGACGTTATTGAGGGAGAATTAACAAGAATAAATAAAAATATGTTCAAAATGGAGGGAATTTTTTCCCCCTCATCTCTATTATTCTATCCAAATAAGTGGAGTTAAAATAAAATTTGCCCTCCATTTTTTACTTTATCTTCTAACAGGTTGTAAAAAGCTAAAACATAAAAAAAAGAAAAGAAAAAAAAAACCATGCTAGTAAAAGGCTAAAACATAAAAAAAAATGTTAGCATGAACAAAACATATTAAATTAACATAATTACGTACCAACATTATTAAAACATAGTTAATTCTATAATTAATACAGTTACTAGCATCTTTTAAACATATTCTTGGCAAAAAAAAAAAAACAATGACTAACATCTTTAAAATATATCTAATGCTTGGCAAATAAATAAATAAATAAATAAAACATATCTAATCATGCCAGTGAGGTACATAAGTTCCATCCAAAGTAACCATAACTACCCTAAAAATACTCTTCTCTAGTCACTCACACCCCAGGAATGTTTGTAAATCCTGTACCACAACCTTCTAATTCTACCATAACCAATTATCATTACTAGATGCTTTTTCGGAACTTCCCTAATTACCTCTCCATTTTGATTAGTGATAGGCAAATAATGAATTTTTCCTTTGCGTCTGTAAATGTCAGCACCCAAAATATCGAAATTAGTACTTTTCCAGCTCCCATATGTGCACAATGTGAACATACAAGAAATGATCCATCCCTCTTAAACTATTTGATAAGTTTCTTGTTAATTTAACGGTTTAATGGATAATATTCATCCAACCCTCTGACCTTATATGTTCTCAAATGCTAAACACAAAGAAAAAAAGAAAACAAAAACAACCAGGATCACAAGAAAGTCTAACAAAATAAAAATAGCTAACTTCAAATATTTTACCTGGACCCTATCTAAAGGTTCAATTTTTTTTTTTTTTTTTTTTTTTTTTGAGGATTAAGAATGGGTGAATTGTTCTTGAATTTATTTTCAATTTAATTATATAATTACCATTAGATTATATCTCGTGTGCATCTAAAGGTTCATGTATGCATATACCAACATAAGTATAACTTTCAGCATGACATATCTTAGTTTCTCGTGCCCATTTATGAATGTCAGACAAACTATGAGAGTGAACCGAAGCTAAAAAATATTGGATAAATAAGGTCAAAAAGGTTTTTAGATGGATTATGCTTATCATATTCAATGTAATATCTGGCTTCAACTGTCTGTGTATAAGAATGATGCAAGCAATATTCTATAAAATAAAATTCAAAATCACAATATATTTGAGGAAAATCTAAAGTAGAAATAACACTTTGTAGAACCAGTGCAACAGAAAAATAAGAACCGAAATAGGAGAGCAATCTCGAAATCGAAATAGGCTAAAAATTAAAACAACAAATAATCACAACACATTTGAGGAAAATCTAAAGTAGAAACAACACTTTACAGAACCAGTGCAGCAGAAAAATAAGAATCGAAATAAGGGAGTAGTCTCAAAATCGAAATAGGCTAGAAATTAAAACAACAAAAAGCTTGGTAGAGAAAAATTAACATTTCTGTAGAAAAATAAGAACTAAAACAATTACAAGAAATATGTAAGCAGACCAAAAAATGAAACAAGGAAGAAAAATAAATAAAAAACAGACAAGTAGTTCAATTGAGACAAACTAGAGAAGAATAGAAATAGAGGCAGATTTTTCAAAAATAATAAAAAAATATGCATTTTGATCTTACTTCCCTGTTATTTCACTGGTTTAGGAAGTAAAAATTTTCCTCCATCATCTACCATTACACCTTGATATGTCCAATCAAATTTTTGCCTCTTAAATTTGATATATTTGCTCACCTGGATTTGTGTCATATATTTGCTCGACGTCATTGGCGTCATTTTCCTCCTAAGTATTCTTCTCGCTAGCAAATACATTATTTGCTTTGCTATGGTTGAATATGGAAAGCATTGAGGAGTAAGTAAAATGACAAACAACCTAGCAGAGAAAGTAAAATGACAAACAACCTAGCAGAGAAAACTAACAGTTCAATATAGAAATAAGAACTGAACAATGACAAGAAATATATAAGGGACTAAAATACGAAATATAACATGTGAGTATATAAGAAAATGAAACAATGATGAAAAGTAAACAAAAAACAGACCTATAGTTTAGTAGAATAGGTGAGTAGATCAGAAAATGAAACAATGAAGAAAAGTAAACAAAAAACAAACCTATAATTCAGTAGAACAAACTAGAAGATAATAGAAACAATAATAAAATTTTCAAAAATAATAATAAAAAGGAACATTTTAATCTTACTTTCATATTGTTTCACTGGTTTATGAAGTAATAGTTTTCCTCCATCCTCTACCATTATACCTTGATATGTCCATTCAAATCTCTGTCTCTTGAATTTGATGTATTTGCTCAACGTAGCTTATGTCATGTATTTGTTCAACATCGTTGGTGCCGTCTTCCTCCTGAGTCTTTTTCTCGCTAGCGGATACATTATTTTCTCTACTCTAGTTGGAAATAGAAAATATTGAGGAGTAAGTAAAAAAGATAAATAGCCTAGCAAGAAAAATTAATAGTTCAGTAGAGAAATAAGAACCGAAACAATGACAATAATTATATAAGGGACTAAAATTCGAAATATAATAAGTGAGTAGACCATAAATGAAATAAAGAAAAAATGTAAACAAAAAATAGACCAATAATTCAGTAGAAACAAACTAGAAAAGAATAAAAACATATGCTGATTTTTCAAAAATAATAAATAAAAGGAGCATTTTGATCTACTTTCCTGTTGTTTTACTGGTTCAGGAAGTAATGATTTCCCACCACCCTATACCATTACACATTGATATGTCCATTCAAATCTATGCCTATTGAATTTGATGTATTTGCTCAACGTCGTTGGAGCCATCTTCTTCTTGAGTCCTTTTCTCACTAACCAATGCATTATTTACTTTGCTCTTGTTTAATATGGAAAATAATAAGGAATAAGTAATACAACAAACAACCTAGAAGATAAAAATTAATAATTCAATAGAGAAATAAGCATCGAAACAATGATAATAAATATATAAGAGATTAGGATACAAAATATAACAGGTGAGTAGACCAGGAAATGAAACAAGTAAGAAAAGTAAACAAAAAATAGACCAACAGTTTAGTAGAGACAAACTAGAAAAGAATAGAAATAGAGGTAGATTTTTCAAAAATAATAAAAAAAGAAATATTTTGATCTTATTTTCTTGTTGTTTCACTGGTTCAAAAAGTAATGATTTTCCTTCGCCCTCTACCATTACACCTTGATATGTCCATTCAAATCTCTGCCTCTTGAATTTGATGTATTTGCTCAATGTGATTTGTGCATGTATTTGCTCAACGTCGTTGGTGCCATATTCCTCCTGAGTCTTCTTCTCGCTAGTGGATACATTATGCTTTACTCTTGTTGAATATGAGAAACTTTCAAGAGTAAGTAAAACGACAAATAGTCCAGCAGAGAAAAATTGACAGTTTAGTAGAGAAATAAGAACCGAAATAATGACAAGAAATATATAAGGGAATGGGATATGAAATATTATAGATGAATAAACCAGAAAACGAAACAAGGAAGAAAAGTAAACAAAAAAAATACCAATAGTTCAATTGAGACAAACTAGAAAAGAATAGAAAAAGAGGCAGATTTTTCAAAAATAATAATAAAAAAGGAGCATTTTAATCTTACTTTCCTGTTGTTTCACTGGTTCAAGAAGTAATGGTTTTCCTCCACCCTCTTCCATTACACTTTGATATATATAACAGGTAAGTAGATCAGGAAACGAAATAACAAAGAAAAGTAAATAAAAAACAGACTAATAATCAGTAGAGATAAACTAGAAAAGAATAGAAACATTGGCAGATTTTTCAAAAATAATTAAAAATTGAACATTTTGATCTTACTTTCATGTTGTTTCACTAGTTCAGAAAGTAATGTTTTTCCTCCACCCTCTACTGTATATTTTGATCTTACTTTCCTATTTGTGCCATCTTCCATTTGAGTCTTCTTCTCATTAGCGAATACATTATTTGCTCTGCTTTAATTGAATATGAAAAACTTTAAGGAATGATGAAAAAATGTTGCAGGTTATAATAGTACTAAAGCAAGTACTGCACTTACTAATCCCTACACTATATGCCATTTTGCACATTCTTTAACCTTGTCAATTTTTGTCCTATTGTGTGTGTTCCCACTTTGCAAAGCATGCTCTCCTCAAGGATTAATGGCAACCGAACCGGCCGTGAATAGCTATTTTCGTTTTCAATATCCATTAAATTCTTATTTTTATCTGTTTTACTTATTTATTTTTAATAAAAATTTTAGATTTATACTATTGAGTACAAATCTTTGTAGTTGGTGAGTGGACAGAAATTGATATAATTGTAATATTTTTATATACATAAAAGGATAATTTAATTATTTGTAATTGAATTTATTTAATAATTTTTGTATAATAATCAATTATCTTAAACCACAAATGTATAAAGGATATGGAAGTACCATTATCATGCCAATAGTTAGAATCTTCTCAATAATGGAAATCTTTTCAAACATTTGACTATATACTCTACATCAAGAATTAATAAATTCATTTCAAACTCATGCAAAATATATGGATACATTACCTCATTCTTTTTCATTAATTTTAATTTTCTATTATTTCCTAATTTACCATATTTCTCTTGGTGTTATTTACAATTTCTATATATTCGTTCCTTCTATTGTTCAATTAAATCTTCATCTCAGGAGTGTAACAAAAAAAAATTATTTGAAGGGGTCAAAATTAATAGGAGAATAAAAAAATAAAAATTAATTTTTTCAAAAAATAATTAATTATATTTTTTCATAAAAATAATATTTTTAATTAAATAAATTTTATCGATCTTCTATATTTATAGGATGAGAACTAATTAAATAATTTAAATATTTGAAATTATTTATAAAAATTTAATTTTATGGATTAATTAAAAATTTAAAATCACTAATTAAAAAGTTAGGCTAATTGAGCTTTTTTCTTAAAAATAACAAAAAAAAAAAAATTTACTATTTTATAATAAAATCTATTATTATGACCGATTTATACCAATAGCGCATCTGATACCCCCGCTGTCTGACGCAGAGCCTGCACTGTCTGACACAGCGCATTCAAGACCCGCGCTTCTGATGCAGCGCATCAAAGAACTGCGCTATATTTTTATTTTTTATTTTTTTATAAATTAATATTTTTTTTAATTTTTTATTAAATTAATTTAAAAGTGCATACCTCCAATTTTTTTTTTTTTTATTCCAGTTAGCACAATATCTGTAAATAATTTTTTTTAAATTAATACCTAAAACTAGTTAATAGTATTTTTATTAAAATCATGATAGTATTAAATTTATTTAATTAAATAATTAAATTTTAAAAATAAATATTTTTGATGTATTATATTTTTATTGTTAAA
>CANXYC012408170.1:0-28046 GCA_948193065.1 Aleurites moluccanus | reverse complement strand
CCCCCCCCCCCCCCCCCCCCCCCCCCCCCCCCCCCCCCCCCCCCCCCCCCCCCCCCCCCCCCCCCCCCCCCGTAATTACTTACCGGTCAAAACCATTGAAAACACAGGGGCAAGTCCTTGGTTCAAAAATCATTAAGAGCTTGGGGGAAATTACTTGCTGGACAAAATTATTGAAAACATAGGGATAAGTCCTTGCTTGAAATATCATTGAAAGGTTAGGGGCAAAATGTTAAGATTAAGCATTGGCCTATATCTAGAGAAGCTATGAACATCTTAGAGTTAGATTATCCCAAAAGATGAGATAAAAATAGTGAAGGACTTTATGAGCTTACCATGAAGGCTTGAGAAACAATTTAAAAGGATTAGAATAGATTGGTGAATTTTGAAGAATCAAAATAGGAGAGGATTACCCAAATTTTTTTAACACTACCTCTCTAGAAAATCGATACCTTTAAGACCGTATTGGTCTTTCTTTCACCAAAATCATGAAAAGTCAAAAATAGAATGTTACTCAAGGTCAAGTTAAAGTCCATTTCAAGAAGAAATGGAATGATTCCCGGTAGATAGAAAACCTTGAAGAATCTACCTAGGCAAAAATTAAAGAAGTTGAGAGAAAATATTTGGTTGGAAAACTTGAAAGGGCCAATCAATAATAAATGTGAAGTTATGCAAATGTTGTTATACTCTTATTAGATGAATGAAGCTGTATAAAACTAGTATAATATTTGTCTTGTAATACGAATTCTAATTTGCATTTTTTTGGAAAAAAAATAATTCTAATGTTCATGAAGTAACCACATTTGAGAAAAGGAAAAGAAGGAAAAGAAAAAAAAAAAGAACAATAAAAGCTTGCTAAGTCGAAAACCAAAAAGGGTAGCTTAGGCAAAATTTAGAGCATAAAGAAAAGGATGAAGATATCTCGCTAAGTTGAAAACCCAAAAGGGCGACTTAGAAAAAAGTTAGAACATAAAGAAAAGAAAGAAGAAAGCTCACTAAGTTGAAAACCCTTAGGAGTGACTTAGGCCAAAGTTAGAGAAAAAGGAAAAAGAAGGAAAACAAATTCGGTTACAATCATGCAAAAGAAAGATTCCTAGAGTTAAATAAAAAATAGAATTGCAGATCCTTAAGTCAATGCTTTAAACATCTTCAAAGCTTGGATTTCAGCTAAGGTTATGGTGTGCCTTTGAATGCTTAAACAATGAATGCTTGAGATTGCTTCCCCTAGATAGAGATGAATCTCTAAATTTTCTAAGAAACTCATATCTAAAAATTGTTTCTTCTAGTTTGACATCTCGAAGATTCTCGTTTTCATGATACTTTTTTTGCTAGAGTAGCTCATGTTTACTTTTGATAAGAATCTTATTTTCTTTGAGAAGTTTGCAATTGGATAGAGAAGTCATAAGGGCAATGGTGTGTATACCACCTACATACATGTTGACTTTTAGGAATTATTCTTTGTGAAGCATTTTCATATATTCACATCCTGCATGAAGATATATCATGATGAAGAAAAGATAAGATAACGATTAGGCATAGTCCTTGATGATAAATGATTAAGTGAAGACAAGAAAGAACATAAAAACCCTATTTTGAAAGAAAACAAATCAAATATATTCACATTGTTTGGGAAATCGGTTCCCCAATGTTTTGATGGTAAGATTATATTCACATTACTTGGATAATAGTTCCTCAATGTATTTATATCGCTTGGATGAGAGTTCCTCAATATTTCAATGGTAGGATTGTATTTGCATTGCTTGGATAACAAATCCTCAATGCATTTATAATTCTTGGATAAAAGTTCCTCAATGTTTCGATGGTAGGATTATATTTGCATTGCTTGGATTGTAGTTCCTCAATGCATTTACATTTCTTGAATAGAAGCTCTTTAATGTTTTGATGGTAGGATTATATTCACATTACTTAGATAGTAGTTCCTCAATGCATTTACATTGCTTGGATAGAAGTTCCTCAATGTTTTGATGGTAGAATAATATTTACATTGCTTGGATAGAAGTTTCTCAATGTTTCGATGGTAGAATTATATTTACATTCCTTGGATAGATCCACAAAGTTTTGATGGAATAATTATATTTTACATTGCTTAGATAAAAGATTCTTAATGTTTCAAAGGTAAAGTTATATCTACATTGCCTGGATAGAAATACCTCAATGTTTCGATGACTTCCTAAAATAAGGAAAATATGCATTGACCAAAAAGAAGTTCCTAATACGACCAAAATATGCCATAATGGTAAGGTTCATGTTTGCACAACCTAACCTTAAATGATTGCATGAACTTTTGCATGTCTTGTTGCACTATGTTCACTAGCACACATGCTTCACAAACTCTACTAAAGTAGGGGCAAATTATTAGCATCTATTTTGATACACCTTGAGCTTGAGTCGAAGCCTGATAATATAACATCAAGAGCTGAGATTGCGAGAAGAAAGTTGTTTCTCAAAAGATTGCTTTCGTTTTTACATCAAAGAAATTGCTAGGTTTAGTTTAGCAATCGATGCTTTGGGTTGGTATTATTAATAAAAAAAAAGAGTCAAAATGTTTATTTAAAATGATTTTGTTTTATTTTGGGTCATATTCGGAGGTCCGGACACAAATCGGTCCCACAAGTGGTCGCAAGGCTGATTTAAGTGGATATTTCAATAAACATCGTTTAAATATTGTTTTAAATATTTTTGAAAAGTTTCAAGTCATTTTTGGAGGTTCGGATGCAAAAACGGGTGTACAGGAGGCAGACAGGCATGATTGCGGTAAGCCGTTGGGCCCGTATGAGCCCATGGCCATATGGCCCTTTGCTGGGCCACAACGAGTCTATATCTAAGTATTCAAACCTTGATGGCCCTACCTTGGTCTGTAGGGCCCTATGTTGTGTCGCATGGCCTAAGGCTTCTAGGTGACGACACTCTCTTCGGGTCAGTTTCATTGCTCCGTCATCAGATTTTTCTTTAGATTTTAGGGCCTTCAGTATGTTTTATTGCCTAATTAGCTTCTAAAAGATGTTCTTTTTTAGTATTTTTGTTAAATATGAAGATTTGCTTTAAAAGCTTAAAAGGAAGTTTGCAAGTGTTTTGTGTGAAAATAACTTAAAAAGCTAATTAGGAAGTATTTATTTAAATAATTTAGGAACTAAAACTTATTTAGGAACCTAAATAAACTAAATGAAAAGATTCTTGGCTTGCACACAAGTATTCTTCCTATTTAGGTGAGGTGAAGAGGGTTTTGGGAGCCTATAAATCCTTCTTCACCCTCACTTGTTGGGGGATCGGAAATTAATCGAAAAATTTAGAGAAAAACTTGAGTTTAAGAACTTTTCTACAGAAAATTAAATATGAATTTTAAAAATAAAATCTAAAATTTTGAGTTCTTAAATTAAACAATTTTCTTTTGAGTTGAATTATTTTCTTTAAAAATCAAACTTTGCAATTGAGAAATTCTTTGAATCAAATATTTTACAAGAAAATAAAAAATCAATTTAGAATTTTAAATTTTCTTCCTTCTAAACTTCTCTTCTAAACTTCATCCAGCAAATATATCAAGAAAGGTATCACGACCCACTTTTGGGCCGCAACGGTCCTAGGGCACGGGTAAACTTAAGGTCATCAGAAACCCATAGAACCCATGAACAATCCATTTATCAATCATTCAATCAATATTAACTCATTCATCAATACTTAAATCCCATTTATTACTTTTAAATTTTTCAGAAATTTTGTCAGAGTTTCCTTTGTAATTTTAACCTTAATTCCGACCCAAAATCAGGTCTCTCAAAAATTTCACAGCCTGCACTAAAATTATTTTACACTCCCAATAATTTTCCATCCTTATACCCTCAATTTCACAGTTTAACAGACATACATGGCACTTCAAAAAAATCTTTTTCAAAACATGTGAATTTCATTTTAACATATTTCACTATCACTGTCTCTATCACTTCACTATCATTGTCATTATCAATCATTAAACATTACACATTATATTTTGAATACCAGTGATCATCAATTATTTTGATAATCATACATCATTATAATAATTAATTACCTAATTACACACAGTACCATGGAGCTCTAAAAATTGACACTCACGATCTTTAGAGAATAAAATTCTACCTCGATGTACTTGACATCCCAAGTTGGAAAAGAAATTAACTTGGAATCAGCTTCCTCTATCTCATCCCTGTAAAAATTATAAACCACTATTTAATGAGTATAAAATACTCAGTGAGCATATATACATCATTAAACAAGAGATATTAACATATGATAATAAAAGTTGTCAATGATAATCAAGTGTCAATAAATACAATGAAGAATATCAGTATATTTAATTTACATGTCAAGGTTAATTAAATTGCACACCAAATGTCTTACTTGTCAATCAATATCATTACATTTCATTAATCATGTATCAATTTCTTTTCTTGATACAAAGGTAGCAATTAAAAATAAACATCATAGAATGTGGTTAAACATTTGGTGTGCATACTTTTGGAAACATTTGGGTACATGATCAATCAAGAACAATAGGTATTTCAATATCAATTACAATCAATGAATAAGGATGATTTCAATTTTTAAGAATGATCAAAGGATGATCAACAATAGCAATATGGCTCTTAACCAAGAAAGAAATATGTTCATTGGGTCAACAAATTAAAACAAGGATATGCATAATGATGTATACATTACTCACCTTAACTTATGACGTGTACATTTCCCTTTTCCTTTACCCTTGATTCTTTGACTTATCTCTTATGGTACCCATCACATCTCTTATTCATTCTCTACTCTACATATCCAATTAATTTCCATTTAGATACTATTTAACACAAAATTACATTACTTATACTTATATTAAAGAAAATTCCTCAAATTTCCAATTTACTAGTGTTTTTCTGTGCAAAATTCTTTACTAGCAGCCTGTGTTCCATTACTCACATCTCTCTCTACAATTATCCAATTACTTCAATTCCTATTCTTAATTAAACTTAACATATAAGGTTATAACATATCCAAATTTCACATTAAACTCATTACTACACAATTTATGGTGTTAATTTAAACTCAAGCTTATAACAAGTTCTGCTGCCTGCATTCTGCCTACAAATCTTATTCTAGCAGATACTGTTCTTTTGCTAATAACTCAATCAATACTTAACCAATTACTGTAATTCCTTTTCCTATTGGAATTATACACATAAAATCAGAACATATCCAAATTTTAGAATTTTTGGATCACCGAACAATTATTAGTGAATTTTCAAAATTAAACTACTGCCCTAAAATCTCTATCCAGACATATCCTGTTTCCATGCCTATAATTAGTTCCGTGCTTATCCAATTACAAAACCATTTTATGGTTACTTATGTTATATAAATGAACATATTTTATGTTTAACACTTTCTCTAATTCAAACTTTAAGGTCCTTATATTAATAGAACTCTGTAACTTATGTTCTGTTAAACAGTCATTCTGGGCAATCTACACTTATGACCTAATATATCATAAACCACAAATCAAATTTCAAAACCCTTTTAAATTATTATAGATAAGACATAAATGAACACTTTTAATGTTAAACACTTCTTCTAATTCTCTCTCTATTATTATGTACAATAAAAACATAGTAGCATTTTTTAAAAAACTTAATTCCAGGTCAGTTATAGTTTTTACCAAATAACTCTTTTCTCACTTCGAATTTTCCAAATTCATTTTACAGAAAACTAACATATTTATCTACAACTTTCATGTTTTAACCATCCTCAAATTTAGTTATAAAAATTTCGAAATAATAGCTAAAATTTACTGCCTTAAAACAGAATTCAGAAACTATATAAACCCTCACTCATTCTTTACATTTTTAACTTAATTACCTCAATTATTTGCCAAATCATGCTATAGAACTCTTAAATACAATTAAAAATAATAATTTTAGAATCATTATCTTAAGTTAAACTCTTGGATTTCATTTTCTTTGATCTCTCCAAATAACTTCACATAATCTCCATCAATTTCCTTTCTTAACTCTTCTTTCTCTCATCTCTTCCTATCTAATTTTGGTTGATTTCTATGGAAAGGTTAAGAGACAATCTTTAGTTGTTTTTCTTTCCTTTGGTTCGGCCACTTACTCCTCCATTTGCTATTTCTATCTTCTTTTTATATACACCAAAAGCCAACCAAAAAGAAATGAAGTCAAAGAAAGAATTTTCTAGAATTTTGATGATTTGTCACCTATTCAAATCAATTAATCATTTTCTATCAAAAATTCATCCCCTCACCATCATGGCCATCCACCTAGCTCCATTTCTAGAAAGGGTGGGTCCTACAACTTTGTTTAATTGCACTTTGGCCCAAAATTTTTCTTATTTGTGTTTTCAACCTCAAGTGTGGGGAGTGAAATACCTTATTTTAAGTTATTCTATCATTTAAAAATAGTTCTGAGTCATTTCTGGATTCCAGACAGTGAATTTCCATTACTCTTATTTTTAATATTCCAAAATATTTTTTAACTCTTTCTTTTCACCATAATTTCACATAAAATTAACTTATTTCATCCCTCTAAGTCTGGGTCTGAAATTCTTAAATTTGCTGGACTGTTATTTTCCCGGCAGTATTCTTGACACCGACAATTTCTGGAAAAGTATTTCATTTGCATTCCAACTGTGTCTCTAAAATTATTTCTAATTATTTCAATAATTTCAACCCAAAAACTGAGAACTATATTATGCATTCAAGATAGGGCTTCATTGGGTATTACAAAAGGTTCTTGATAGTATTTCTTAAGAGTAAGAAGTAAATTCAAGTGAATCAAAGTCTTTATTTAAAGCAAACTTTGGCAACCAATCAACTTCTTCGAAGCAATCAAAGCTCTTAAACCCGAATTCATCCCACCATCCTAAAGATGAACTAAAGCCTTAGGGCGATTTGTCGAGCCTTAGTGTATCTAGGTTTGAGTAATTTCTATTCTATTTATTTTTCTTGTTTGTAAAATGTGAATTAATTGGCATAATCATATGGATTGGTACAATCCATATGATCCTTTTTCATCTTTATAGTTCTTGAATATGAACAAATGTAGGAACTGATTAGAAACTTAAATATTGATTTTAGATGTTTAAAAAGCAGGTTTATTGAATACATTTAGAATTAAAATGTAAGAAAGCTTGGAAAGGCATGCTAGAACACTTTTTGTATAAAAACTTAAATTTTTTATTTGAGCTACTGTATGAATTTAAAGTCAATTTGAAATTAATTTTTAAAAAGTTTAAACATCTAGGAAACATAAGGTAAAAAGGTTTGGGTTAATGGGGAAGAAAGGGTTGAAAAATCAGACTCAAAATGTCAAAAATCGACCAAAAAGTAAAATTTGACATAAGTATCATGTCAGAAGGGTCACACAGCCCTAAAAAGGTCCACAATGGCTTTTCTTGAGCCATATAGCTCTGCTTCACTTTCCATTCCTTGTTTACTAGTTTTTATGTTATTTTGGTATTTTTCTTGCATATAAATATTAAGTGTGATGTGTTTAGATGTATAAAACATAGATTAAATATTTATTTGATGATTTTAATTAATTTAAAAGCATGCTAAGGTGATGGTACTGATGTAAACCTGATTGTGTATAATTGTTGTAATGTTGTATAGTTTTGGCTTTAAATTTGAGTTCTTAGCATGTTTAATACTATGGAATGATTTGGCATGATTAAATGCATATTAAAATGACTTTAAAATTGACATAATGGCTTGATTAGCTACAGACCTAAATGCATTAGTTTGATAAATAAAGTGTTTTGGTTTAAATACATGTAATTAAGCATGCATGTTGTATTAAAACTATTTTTAATATAAATAGCTTAATTGTAAGCAATTAAAATGCAATTAAGAGATGAAAAAGCTACTGATTTTTATTAATTATTTTGAATAATGTTACAAATGCATAATTTAAACATGAGCCTAAAAATGAATAAAATATAGTTGAATAAAAGCAAACTGATCGTCATGTAAGATGAAATATGTTTTGTATGTTAAGTTACCATAATTAGGTTGGATGGTTAAATTGGTTTAATTTAATAATCTTTTTATAAATAAATTGTTAACTTTTGGCATGTTTAATGATATGTACATGAACCAAAAGAATCAAAGTAGCATAATTAAAATACTTTGTATGACATTATACTCTTAATTATACCTTATATAATTATGTCTAAAGAGGTTGGATTTTAAGTGAGACCGCTTGTGCCATGATAGAATTTACTTTTATATCTTATAAATTGTTTGCATTTAAGTGATGCATATTTGAATTGCTTAATAAGGGTATGCTTAAGTTATTTTTGAATTAAAACTTCTAGCTAAATAGGGAGGTTGGTCAATGATCAGGCGGGCTGGTGTGCCTAACACCTTCTCCAATCCGTATCCAGTTTCCTTACCTAGATCTCTTGATAAGGCGGCCTGATATTTAACTAGAGATAAAATTATCACTCATTTCCTAGAGGAAAGAAATGTATTGAATTTGTGGTCTTGGTTACACCTTAAACCGAATGGCAACTCCTTTCTTCATTTTGGTTATTCCTTAACGATTTAGCTTATATTACAATCAGACCGTCGCCATAAAAGACTCCACAAGTATGTTATAGTTAAACTGAAGGTTTGACTGAGTATTAGTATTTAGGTTATTTTTTTGCGTTGTTTATTTTTAAGATTTAAATTTAAATTTTTTTATTATTTAAAAATATGATTTTTATATTTTAGTATTTTTTAAGTTAAAAATATGGGTGGATCTTATAATTTAACACCACCAATTTTAATTAATGAGTATGTCCTTAATTAATCAAAATTATAAATTTTAAGTCCCAAATTAAACCAAAATTTAATCCAAAGACCTACATTGAACTCTGGAAAAAGATTCAGACCCCAAACTGGGCATTCTTCTAGGTGCATATGTGTGGCCAACAAAGAATGAGGAAGAGAGATAGAGAGAGAGAGAGAAAGAGAGAGGGAAGAAAGAAAGAAAGAATGTATGTGTGCATTTTGAATTCAATTGTGATCTTGAAAAATTAGCTATCTGAATTTTGTGATTTTGGTCTTAAATGAAAAAATGTATCAAACTAACTTAAGACTATTGTTATATGTAGATTTCTTATGGTCGAGAATATATATATAAATATACACCTATACGTACCAAAAATATTAGTTCATATCACCAATCTATACAATATAACTTAGCTAAAGGATCTATCAAGTCAATATAATTTTATTTCCTTCAAGTTAATTGGAGTCTTCACTTTTTAGCAAAGCATGAAGTCTTTAATAAATATCTACCTAAGAGAGTCATCACCGCATATTGTTCTCCAAATTTAGAATGATAAATATAATAAATTGGTTACAACTAATTGTGAATACATGATTTTATACCTCTCAATGTGTACTTAGACTTTTATAGGTTCTGAAGTGAGTACTGGGTCATTGGCAGGATAATTGGACTTCCATGAACCTTTGAGGTACCCCCAAGATCTAGATAGATTCATATTAGACCCAACAGTACCCATTGATGACTTGGAGGAAGGACTGATGGATGAAAATCGGACGTGCACGCAATGACCCAGAGGAGCATTAGCTGACTGTTACTTGTCTATCTGATGGCTGCTACCAATGTGTCTAGTGGCAACCACCAGTCCCACTTTTCCCAATCACCCTCAAACGCCACCAATAAGTCTAGTTGCATCTGCCAAACACACCAGTGGATTTGCCAGATCTAGACCACTAAAATGATAGAAATACCCTCCAAAATGCCTATATAAACCCCCTCACCCCTCTATTTTAAAATACACCAGCCATTTGAGTTGATTTTTCCTCAAATAAGTTCTTTCTTCTCACCCTTTAAGTAATTTTCTCAAGTCCTGAATTATTTTGCCTTCCTTAGGTCTAAAACTGACTCCTTTAGTCTTCCTTAGATTTTGAGGATTTTGAAGAATTGAAGTTGGCCAATAGTGCCCTAAATTAGTCTTCTTTAGACTAATTTAGTACGAACAAGCAACCAATCAATCGACCCTATTCCATTCCATCAACATTGAAAAGTGGAACTTCGGTCCGACAAAGCACTCTAACCGCCACAAACTTGCAAGCACTCCGCAAAATCAAATCTATTATCTCGAATCTAACTCGATATCCCAAACTAAACTCCAAATCAGTCCAAATCAGACTTAGACCCAAAATAAGGCTAAATCATACTTGTGACTCGAAATTAATCCAAAATAGACCATGGATAAGACAGATGAATGGCCATGAAAATCATATCACATGTATCCATCATGTATCAATAAACATAAGACTAATCAGGTCTTATGCTAGGATTGTTAACCCTTCCCAGCTAGGGTATCATTATACAATATGCACATTGCCGATGGTATGTACCCACTAACCCCGTCGGAGAGGCAACTCTGTCAAATCTCATCAGAAGCAATAAAAGTATGGAACAAATCAATAAATATCAATATATAATATCAATCTCATCAAGTAGCAGTAACTTATGAGTAATCAAATGGGACTACGATTTAGCAATAGATGAGCAATATATGAATCAATAAACAGAAGTAATATGATTAGCAATTAACAGTGGGATGAATCAAAAGTTGGACAAAAAAAGTCAATAAGTTGGCTCAATTGGCATGCCAATATCGCTGGCGACGATGGCATCCAAATGGTAGGCCTATGGAAGAAAACAATGGTAGGCCTATGGATTTTGAACTAAGCATTTCATCGAACACTTGGTGTGTAACAATGGATGGACAAATTGCCTAGGTTATGTTGCAACATTGACATTGCCTATGTTATCAAAAAACATCTCACATTGTATGCAATACAACAAATATCAATTTGCCAACAATAAACACAATCAAAGGAATCAAAATGGCATGGAAAACCAAAGGAAAAACAAAGCAAAAATCGAAGCAAATTAGGCAAATGTGGTTCGGCCAACATTAGGTTTTTAGGAATGGATTCCAATCATCAAATCAATGCTTTAGACATGACAAATGATGTATATTAAACTCACATAGTACTCCAAATAAACTAGCAAAATTGATTTTTCACCAAAACCCTTATAAGAGGCAAAATGGGCAATCTTCCTCTTTTTTGTTTTCTACATCAAACCAACCATAAATAATTCATCCATTAGCCTCCAATTAACATATTCTAAGCTTAATTAACATTAACTAATATTAAATCAAACAATTTTAACCTAGGGTTTCAAATTGGGGAAAACTCTTCAAATGCATCAATTGATGCAATTAAACACTAAACCCATCTATTTAATCATATAATACTTATAAATCAATCATTAAACTAAACAAATCACTTTGTTACCTCAAGTTGATGTGTGGGCCGAAATTCCTTTGGTGATTGTTCTTGAATTTCTTTGATTTTCCAAGAGAAATTTGCATGGAAAAGTAAGAATCAAAGCTTGTTTCTAAGTTTTCTTTAAGTTTACTTAAGAAAACAAACTTGAATTTGGAGGAAATGGAGACAAGGTGGTTCGAACAAAGCTTAGGAAGAAGAAGAAAATGAGCAAAATTTTCCTAAGGCATACTTATATACTAAGTTAGAATGGCAAATTATATTTGGGTCCTTAAACTTTTCATTAATTATACTTTGACCCCATCTTCTTCTATAATTTATTTCGACAATTTTGTTGAGAATTAGATTTAAAAGTGGGAACTGAAATGTCTCTTTTTATATGTACTTTATTATAAAAATACTTTCAGAGCCATTCTAAAACTCAGACAGTTGATTTCCTACTATACCCCTAAAGTTCCACTTATTTACGATTTTGCCATTATTTAAATTTTCAGCGTTTCTAAATATTTTTCACCTCTTTCTTTTCATCATAATTTCATAAAAATACATGATTCTTTACCCTCTGGTCTAAATCAGAAATTCTTCTGTTACCCGGACTGCTATTTTCCTGCCAGTGTAATTAACAACGACATTTTTCGGTAATGTATCACAAATGCATTCTAATTGTGTTTCAAAAATTATTCTTAGTTATTTCGATGTTCCCAGACCAATAAATGATTATGTAATTGTTCAATTATGGTTGCAATTCCTAGGGTATTACATTCTGCCCCCCTTCAAATAAATTCGTCATCGAATTTAAAGTAAACACATACCTCAATGTTGGAACATGAATAGATATTTGTCCTTCATATCCTGCTCACTCTCCCAGGTACACTCCTCTATCGTATGATTCTTCTAAAGTACTTTGACCATCGAAATCTCCTTATTTCGCAACTGCCTGACTTGTCAATCAATACTCTCTACTGGTAGCTCCTTATAAGACAAGTCTTCATTAACCCCAATATCTTATACCTCCAATACATGTGATGGATCAGGTACATACTTTCGCAACATAGAAATATGGAACACTGGATAAACATGGCTCAAATTAGGTGAAAGAGCCAACTTGTATGGCATATTTTCAATCTTTTCAAGTATTTCAAAAGGCCCTACATATCTTAGTGACAACTTCCCTTTCTTTCCAAATCTCATAACACTTCTCATTAGTGAGATTTTAAGAAAAACGTGGTCACCGACTGCAAAATGTACATCTTTCCACTTTGGATCTGCATAACTCTTTTGTCTACTAAAAGCGGTCTTCATCCGTTCTTTAATAATAGGCACCTTTTCCATCTTCTCCTTTATTAACTCTGGGCCTTCTAACTGTTTCTCATCCAGTTCCACCCAACATACTGTAGATCTGCATGTCCTACCATACAGTGCCTCGTAAGGAGCCATTCCGATAGAAGAATGGTAGTTGTTGTTGTAGGAGAATTCAATTAGTGGAAGATACCGATCTCAGTTACCTTTTAAATCTAGAGCACATAACCGCAACATATTCTCCAATGTCTGGATTGTCCTTTCTGACTGTCCATTTGTCTGTGGATGAAAAGTTGTATTAAACCGTAACTGAGTACCCATAGCCTCCTGGAACTTCTGCTAAAACCGAGAATTAAACTATGTATCCCTATCTGATATAATCATCCATGGCACTCCTTGAAGCCGTACAATCTTATCCACATATAACTATGTATACTGAGCTGCTGAGTAGCTGGTCTTAACCTCAAGGAAATGAGTAGACTTTGTCAATCTATCCACAATAACCCATATGGAATCATAACCCCATGTAGTTCTCAGTAAACTGACTATAAAATCTATAGTAATCTGCTCCCATTTCCACTCTAGCAACTCTATCTCCTGTAGTAAACCAGACGGCTTCTGATGCTCAAACTTAACCTGCTGACAGGCTAAGCAAGAGGAAACAAATCGAACTACATCCCTCTTCATACCAGGCCACCAATAAACATCCTTCAGATTATGGTACATCTTTGTAATTCCAGGATGTACACTTGTAGCCCAACAATGTCGAGTACACATAATCGATTCCCACACTTCAATATTAGCAAACTCCTTTATCTCACAGATCAATGGTCTTTTGAAAACTGAGATACGAGCTAGACTACCTATAGACTTCTGGCTCAGTGCATCTGCTACTACATTAGCCTTACCCAGATGGTAAAGGATCTTACAATCATAATCCTTAAGCAGTTCAACCCATCTGCGCTGTCGGAGGTTCAAATCCTTCTGCTGAAGTATATACTGCAAACTCTTATGATCAATATATATCTCACATTTAGACCCATACAAATAATGTCTCCAAATCTTCAGTGCAAACACTACTGTTGCCATCTCTAAATTATGTGTCAGATAGTTCATCTCATGCTTCTTTAACTGCCGAGAAGCATAAGCAATCACTTTTCTATTCTGCATCAAAACACATCCTAATCCAGCTCTGGAAGCATCACAGTACACTATGAATTTATCATCCTCTGATGGCAATGTTAATATTGGAGAATTTGTGAGGCAAGACTTCAAAGTCTAAAAAATGCTCTCACATTCATCTGTCCACTGATACCTTTCTTATTTTCGAGTCAACTTAGTCAACGGAGTAGCAATTTTGGAGAAGTCCTTCGCAAACCATTTGTAGTATCCTGCCATACCAAGGAAACCACGGATCTCAGAAACACTGGTAGGCCAAGGCCAATTTGCAACTGCTTCAACCTTCTGGGGATCTACCTTGATACCATCTTTACAAACAACATGCCCTAGAAAGCACACCTTAGTTAATCAGAAATGACATTTAGATAACTTAGCATATAACTGATGCTTTCGAAGTGTTTGCAGTATAATCCTCAGATGCTCTGAATGCTCCTCCTCACTCCTGGAATAGATAAGAATGTCATCTATAAATATAACGACAAACTTGTCCAAGAATGGCTTAAATACCTTGTTTATCAAATCCATAAATGTAGCCGGTGCAATAGTCAACTCGAATGGCAATACCAGAAACTCATAATATCCATACCGAGTCCTGAAAGTAGTATTGGATACATTTCCCTTCTTAATTCTCAGCTAATGATACCCAGATCTTAGATTAATTTTAGAGAAATGACTAGCACCCTACAATTGATCAAACGAATAATCAATCTATGGCAACGAATATTTATTCTTCATAGTCACTTTATTCAACTGCCTATAATCAATACACATCCTCAGAAAGCCATCCTTCTTTTTCACAAATACCACTAGAGCACCCCACAGAGAACTGCTCGGCCTAATAAATCCTCTATCCAATAACTCCTACAATTGCACCTTTAACTCTTTCAATTATGCTGGTGCCATACTGTACAGAGGAATGTATATTATCGGTGCTTGGATACATCTCAATCTAAAACACTATCTCCTTGTCTGGGGGTAATCCTGGCAAATTATCAGGAAGACATCAGGAAATTCTTGGACTATTGGTATCTGATCAATCCCTGTTGAAGTCTTCTGCACATCTATCACATGAGCCAGGAATGTTGAACAACCCTTTTCCTATCATCCTTCTAGCCTGAATAGCAGAAACAAAACTGATTCTAGATTCATGTCTATCACCCTGGAATTCAAACTCTGGTTGCCCCTCAGGCTAGAATTTAACTCTCTTTTCATAATAATCAATAACTACACGATGTATCGTTAGCCAATCCATACCAAATATCACATCAAGCTCTAACACAGGCAGTTCTATCAAATCAGCACGAAGAATATTATCAATTTCAATCACACAACCTGGGTAAAAATAATTCACTTTTATACTCTCCCCTAGGTGTAGCTATCTCTAAAGGCACACTCAATAATTGTCTCTGTTTATTCAACTTAGGTGCAAACAGTGGTGAAACAAAAAAATGTGTAGCACCAGAGTCAAACAATGCATCAACTATCTCATTCTGTATTAAAATAGTACCTGTAACCACATTATTAGATATTTGTGCCTCCTGAGCATTCATATCAAAAACTCGCCCTTGTCCTCTGTCTGCTGGAGCCTGACTATTGCTCAGTGCTTGACCTCTGTCTCTACCCCCTACTAGGAACCTCTCTAGTTATATTCTGACTCATATGAATTGTAGGCTGGGACACTATTGCAGAAGGTTGCTGATCACCCCATAAAGGATATTTGCTAATAAAATGACCATGCTGCCCACATTGCAAGTAGGCACCTATCTGTCATCGACACTCCCCTCCGTGCCTTCTACCACAGAAACTGCAAATAAGTACACTGGGCATCTGTGTAGCAGGTCTAGAAGAATCTTGAGAATAAGCAGGTGTTAACTGCATTAGAAGTCCTCTACTCTGTGTCCTCCTCCTCTAACTACTAGACGAAGGTCTCTGATCAAATCTGGGCATTGGCTCAATCTATCTAGGTTGGGAGCTGTTCTCCCTTCTTCTATGCTGTGATTCGGGTCCTCCCTTCCTTTTCTGATCTCTCTTAGCTCTCTCTAACTTATACTTTTCCTCCATCTGATTAGTCTTGTCAATGATAGTAGTCAGAGATGTAAACTCTGTAGCAAGTAGGGAATTATGAAGTGAGGCATGCAAACCCCTCCTGAATCTACTGATCAAATCTACCTCAATATAAGCAATCTGGGTAGCATATCTGCTCAATCTAATAAATTCCTCAGTATACTCCTCCATTGTTTTGTTTCCCTGCTCAAGCTGCTCAAGCTGAATCAAATTTCTGGTCTTCACTCCTTCTGTAAAAAACTCATCAAGTAGTCCCTATCTAAACTCTGCCCAAGTAGGAGGATGATCACCATATAATATGGGCTCTATACATCGAGAAAACCATGTCTAGGCAATCCCCTTCAGTAATAACCTAACCAGCTCAACTGCTCTAACATCAGAATAAAGTAGTCTCCTAACTACCTTCTCTACCTGCTCAAGAAAATCAGTCAGCTCATCACCTCTGTCACCCCTGAACTCTGGCAAATTAAGCTTCAAAAAGCTAAACATAGAGACTCCATCCTCATCAATAACTCAGTAGGCTCCCTGTATAGCAGGTTCAACAGGAACTACAGCTAGCTGTACAGGAGCTGGTGCAGCTGGAGCTGGTGTTGTTGTTGGCACTGGTAGTGGCAGCATATTCTGTTGTTCCTGCCTCAATTCTGATAATTTTTTATGCAATTCCATCATCTCCTGCATCATCTCTATTCTCTAGGGGGTCGTCACTCCTCTCTGTCTCCTCTGTCATCCGTCAAGATTTGAAAGGTCCCTCTGAAAACTCCCTGATAAGAGATTTATTAGAGGCTACCTCTACCTCTCTAGTATCCCTATCTCTGTTGTCAAACATCTCTGTCAACTGTCAGAAAACAAAACAACATACTTAGTGTATTACAGAAACGTAGAATACTCATACATATGTGACGAATACAACAAAAGATGAAACATGAATTCTTATACTCCATGGTCTACTTAACTCTACCCATATTGTTCTTAGTTACTATTCCTCTGTAACCTAAGCTATGATACCACCTCTGTTACGTCCCGATTTTAAAACATGACTGTCCTAGGATGCGGAAGATGCCAGTAACGACCGACACCCATATAACCCAATATCACATACTAATAACAATTACTATCAATTTATTAATCAATTACTTAGTTACTATTCATTTTGACATTCTGTAATTTGTCTATAATTCATATTGTAATTGGCTGTAACTATCATCATTTCATACCATAACATTAATTAAACTCCATAATATGCCATACATACATGTACATAATCTAATTATGCCATTATACAACCCATGGAGCTACTAAAATATATACATATAAAATTCAGTGTTTTAAATAATTACACTACTATAGGACACTGCAGAATTTCCCGGGAAGAAATAGTCAGGAATCTACCTATTACTCTGCACCTAGAACGGGAAATAATGAAAGGGTGAGTATAAAAGATACTCAGTGAATCCAATATGCATCGACCAAAAATAAAGACTGGAATATCAATAAATAATAGGCAAATAACAAATAATATTAGTCTGCTCAACAATGTCTAAATAAAGGATCAGAATACAGTAGATGACTGTAGAATCAATAATCAAGTCAGTGAAAAATATATCACATAGATAAGACAGATGAAGGGCCATGAAAATCATATCACATGTATCCATCATGTATTAATAAACATAAGACCGATCAGGTCCTATTGCTAGGACTGTTAACCCTTCCCAGCTAGGGTATCATTATACAATTTGCACATTGCCGACGGTATGTACCCACTATCCCGTCGGAGAGGCAGCTCTGTCAAATCTCATCAGAAGCAATAAAAGTATGGAATAAATTAATAAATATCAATATACAATATCAATCTCATCAAGTAGCAATAACTCGTGAATAATCAAACAAGACTGTGATTTAGCAATAGATAAACAATAGATGAATCAATAAATAGTAGTAATACGACTTGCAATTAACAATAGGATAAATCAATTTGCCAATAATAAACACAATCAAATGAATCAAAATGGCATGGAAAACCAAAGTAAAAACAAAGCAAAAATCAAGGCAAATTAGGCAAATGTGGTTCGGCCAACATTAGGTTTTTAGGAATGGATTTTAATCATCAAATCAATACTTTAGATATAACAAATGATGCATATTAAACTCACCTAGCACTCCAAATAAGCTAGCAAAATTGATTTTTCACCAAAACCCTTAAAAGAGGCAAAATGGGCAATCTTCCATTTCTTTGTTTTCTACATCAAAACAACCACAAATAATTCATCCATTAGTCTCCAATTAACATATTCTAAGTTTAATTAATATTAACTAATATTAATTCAAATAGTCAAATCAAACAACTTCAACCTAGGGTTTCAAATTGGGAAAAACTCTTCAAATGCATCAATTGATACAACTAAATACTTCAAATGCATCAATTGATACAACTAAATACTAAATCCATCTATTTAATCATCTAATACTCATAAATCAATCATTAAACTAAACAAATCACTTTGTTACCTCAAGTTGATATGTGGGCCGAAATTCCTTTTGTGATTGTTCTTGAATTTCTTTGATTTTCCAAGAGAAATTTGCATGGAAAAGTAAGAATCGAGACTTGTTTCTAAGTTTTCTTTAAGTTTACTTAAGAAAACAAGCTTGAATTTGGAGGAAATGGAGACAAGGTGGTTCGGACAAAGCTTAGGAAGAAGAAGAAAATGACCAAAATTTTCCTAAGGCATGCTTATATACTAAGTTAGAATGGCAAATTTTATTTGGGTCCTTAAACTTTCCATTAATCATACTTTGACCCCATCTTCTTCTGTAATTTATTCTGACAATTTTGTTGAGAATTAGATTTAAAAGTGGGAACTGAAATGACTTCTTTTTATCTGTACTTTATTATAAAAATACTTTCAGAGTCATTCTGAAACTCTGACAGTTGATTTCTCACTATACCCCTAAAGTTCCACTTATTTACGATTTTGCCATTATTTAAATTTTCAGTGTTTATAAACATTTTTCACCTCTTTTTTTTCACCATAATTTCACATAAAAATATATGATTCTTTACTCCTTGGTCTGAATAAAAAATTCTTCTGTCACCCGGACTGCTATTTTCCTGGCAGTGTAATTAACACTGATATTTTTTGGGACAGTATCACAAATGCATTCTAACTGTGTTTCAAAAATTATTCTTAGTTATTTCGATGTTTTCAGACCAATAACTGATTATGTAATTGTTCAATTATGGTTGCAATTCCTAGGGTCTTATATATGCGGATTTTGATTCACATTTAAACGAGGTACGTAGACATACTTTTCAATCGAGCATCAAATCCAACATCCCCAAAACCATTTCCCCCATTTATTGCTTTTAATTTATTTATTTTGAGGAATTTGTGATTAACTTAGAACCCATAAAAGTTAGAGTTAATATTCTCAATTATTATTGTTGTAATTATTTAATTTCTTTACCGCTTTTCGATTTATTTACTGCTTTGACATCCGTATAACTGCAATGCATATTAAACTGCTCATGAAATTGTAATTTTTAGTTAGAATCAATTTTAAACCAAATTAGAATTATTTAAATAAAAAACCTAATCCCTGAACTTAGATCCATTTGAAGGCCTAGTGATTTTATCCATTCTGCAAAACTAAACTGGAGTCATTTTTGAGTTTTCCTTACATTTTTCCAACAAAAATAAAATTAAGGTGGTGACTTCCCAAAATTTATTTTCAAAACAGACTTAAATTTAAAATAGAGACGAAACAAATTTTTCAGTGAATTGAGAAACATAACCTTCAGCTGGCCTGGTATTCTGACGATGTGAGATCAAAACCTAAAAAGAGAGGTGACCGCTGGATCTCCGCGGTGTTCAGGTGAGGCCTCACGGCTATTGACTCTACTGGGGACATGTCATTTTTTCAAAAATGAAAAAGAGGACTACCAATTGATTTCTTGAAAAATATTTTTTCAAAATAAATTTGAAGCTTGGCTTTTTAATTGAAACTAACTTTGCATTCATCATGCATCACTATATGGACTCATTGTCCACTACCAGTTACAATTTTCAGCCTGTATACCAATTAGCATAAACCTGAAAACCCTTCTTAGGTATATTGGGAGATAGTAAACGGATCCAAACTCACGATGAATCCCATATCCTTTCAGGGAGGTAGGCAGTATTGTTTGACTCACACAAGTGGTTAGGTATACTGCTACTCTACAGGACCTTGATTCAGCCCAGCCACCTAGCCTTCATGTAATTGACCCTAGGACTCTATTTCTCTTAGGACCTATGTACCATAATAATAAAATATTATGCTCATGAAACTAATTTTCTCATGTAAGCATGCATATCGTGCACACATATGGTAACACATAGACCATTCCTCTTCAAACTTGTAAACGAAAAATCAAAAGTCAGTAGTTAGAGCCTAAGCAGTCACCAACCGAGTGAAGCAGATCCAATTACCTCAAACAGTACAAACCTGACCTATACCAAAAATAGTGAAATAGATCCACTTACCTAAATAGTACAAATCTGACCTGTACCCAAATCAGTGAAACAAATCCACTTACCTTAAACAATACAAACCCGACCTATATCCGAATTAGTGAAATAGATCCCCTTAGTTTAAACGGTACAAACCCGACCTGTACCCATAAACAATGAAACATATCCACTTACCTCAAACAGTACAAACCTGATCTATACCCGAAATAATGAAACAAATCTATTTACGTCAAAAAGTACAAAGGAGACCTGTATCCACAAACAGTGAAACAAATCCACTTACCTCAAATAGTATAAACCCGACTTGTACCCTAAAACAGAGAAACAAATCCACTTACCCAAATAGTACAAATTGATCTATACCCCAAAACAGTGAAATATATCCATTTACCCCATATAGTACAAATCTGACATGTACCCCAAAACAGTGAAGCATATCCATTTACCGCAAATAGTACAAACCTAACTTGTACCCAAAACAGTGAAGCAAATCCACTTACCTCAAACAATACAAACCTGACATGTACCCAAAATAGTGAAACAGATCCACTTATCTCAAACAGTACAAACCTGACCTATACCTTAAAACAGTGAAACATATCTACTTACCTCAAACAATACAAACTCGACTTGTACCCCAAAACAGTGAAACAAATCCACTTACCTCAAACAGTACAAAAATCTAACCTTTACCGTAAACTAGATCTACTTATCCAAATAGTGAACCAAACCCACTTAACCATATCCACTCACCTCAAATAGTACAAACCCCGACCTATACCCTCCAACAGTGAAACAAATCTATTTATCTCAAACAGTACAAATTCGACATGTATAGTGAACCGGATCCACTTATCCAAATAGTGAAACTGACACATTCTCTCATTTATCTAAATAATGAAACTGACCCACTATCCCATTTACCTAAAATAGTGAAATCGACCCATTTACCTAAAACAGTAAAATCGACCCACTGTCTCACTTACCTCTATCAATGAAACCAACCCATTGTTCCACTCACCTCTACAAGTGAAACCGACCCACTGACCTAGTATCCTATCAATAAAATGACCCCGTTTACCTAATCTACCACCCAAACTATGAATCTAACCCACTGACTTAGAGGAATCCTATTTCTCGAAAGTCGTTTATAACAATCTCTGCACCCATTTGTAGTAGGACCCACTTATCACCATGCATAACAAACATGCACCCTCAATAACTCATCATTTTTCTTTCCTTTCATGGAAAGTACTAGTGGCCAACTCGAGCAACCTAGGTTCCATGACCGTCCTTCTCACCACCCTCCTTAAAAATCAAGAGGAGGACTTTCAAACTACCCTAAATACTTAACAAACCAATTTCATCAATGCCCTAAATCCCCAATGCCAAGCCATCATTGATGAGGTGAAGGGAATGATACACCTATGCCATCCATCCATACTTATTGAGCAAAGCAACATTACCTCAAGTCCTTCCCATGTTAATCAGACTAACACCATGCCTCCCTCTAAAATTGACCAAACGAACACCACACCAGCCAATCCTTCCACCTTAGACCCCTCCTAAAGAGGAGAAACCTCGATAGAAAAATAACTTCTAAGATGACTTAAAGCAATGGAGAAAACCATCAAATCTTTGAAAAGCCATAATGACTTGATTGATGTGGGTACCCTGACCCTATTCCCTAATACTAAACTTTCACATAAATTCAAAATGCCAGAAATGGACCACTTTGATGGAACCACTTACTCTAAGATCCATTTAAAGATATATGTGGGGGCAATAAAGCCTTTGGGATTAAGCAATAAGCTCTTTGCTCAGCTTCTCCAATAGTCCATGATCAGAGCTACAAAAAGATGGTTTATCTCCTTAGACAATAGCCAAGTGAGGACATAAGAATATATTTGTAATGATTTTATTAGACAATATCATTACAATATCGAAGTGGACATCACTAGGCGTGACTTAGAAACCACCAAACATTTTTTTAAAGAGTCCTTCTCTACATTTCTTACAAGGTGGAGGACTAAAGTTGCTCAAATGTTGAACCGACCAACCGAGCAAGAACAAGTAGATATCTTTATTATGAATCTACTCCCAAATTACCAAAACCATTTATTAATCCAATACCTACCCAACTTCAAAGCTTTGGTTGCAACAATCACCAAAATTGAAGATTGCATCCAAAGTGGACATTTCGGGATGAATTCCCTACCACCAATCAAAATAGTGACAAAATATCTACCCAACAATTTCTTAGGCCAAATTAACATGCCTCTATCCTAACATTCCCTTCAATATGAAAGCTAACTTTTGTTCCCTCATTACACCTAAGCCATAAAGTGAAAACAGATCCTACCTTACTTTATCAACCAACTGAAGACCATTTAGTATAGTTTGTGAAGGATTCAAACCTAGCTAATCTGACCTGTCTAAGGTTGAGTCCAAGTCTGAGTTCAATGTCAGAGTCAGAGTCCATCAAGTCTTGTCTTATCTTTTCCTTTTTGAGTATGTAATCGACCATCCTGGTCTCTTTGTTAGTTTTGTATTACAGATGATGGTTAATGAGATTTTAAGATCTTACATGTTCATATCTTCTTCCTTCATTTTGCTTGTTTCATATCCAATCCAATTCAGAAAAAAAAAGTGAGAGAGAAGAAAGAAAAGGAAAAGACAAAAGAATCAACAAAACTTTGGCACAGAGGAAAAATTGCTAACCAGAATAATCGAATTGCCTCACAATAACATGTAATAGAATGGAGCTAAGGTTACCTTCATCAAGCTTGTCACCAAGCAATATTCAAGACCCAAAGAATGATTTTCCTTCCATGTGCATTAGAAGACCAGATGATCGGTTCTACTATAGTCCCTCTAAACAACCATCATTTTTTTGTTGCATTCAAAATAGGAAAAAATATGAGGACAATCAAGATAAGATAAGAAAGATTTTGAGTCCATTTCATCCCAAGTGGTGAAATGTTCCATGGTGATAAAAGATCATGCCAGCAAAATCAGATCCATGCAATCATGCGACTACAACTCATTTACTCTTTGTAATTGGGGAATGTGTGCCATTGAAATTCTTCAAATAGATATGAGCGCATCTTGGAATTGTTACAATGATGATTGGGGCTCCACTTTACAATGGAATTGTTTTATTCAAGAAGGAGATCAGACTTTCCTTTGAATGCTAATATTTCATTTCTCTTTTGATTCATTTGCTAAAAGAAAAAAACAAAAAGCTCACTAAGTTGAAAACACAAAAGAGCGGCTTAGGCAAAAATTAGAGTAGCCTGTCAAGTCAAAAACCTAAAAGGGCGGCTTGGTCAAAAGCTAGGGCAAAACATATATCTGAGTTGAAAACCCAAAAAGGGCAGCTCAGTTGAAAACTAGTTCAAAACTAGGATTCCAAAGTCAAATGGCATCATTCAAACTATTGAATCCATTAGAATAAAAGGAAGAAGTTCAAACACAACAATCTCGAGTATGTCACAACAAAAAGTTCATTCTTCTTCATGTCAAATAGGAAGTCGAATAGCTCTACCTCTCTCCAGAGTCATTTCTCGAGTCAATCATTCAGAAGTTATCTCTTGAGTCAATCATTCAGAGTCATCTTTTGTGTCAATCATTCAAAGTTATCTTTTGAGTCAATCATTTAGAGTCATCTTTTGAGTCAATCATTCAGAGTCATCCTTCTTCAAGTTAAAAAATTTTCTCTAAAATGATCACAAGAGCTAAAAAAGCATTTAAGTCAAACTTCTATCCTGTCAATCAACTACATCCAACATATCTCAAAGTTATGTACCTTATGTCAGTCTTATTATCTTTTAGCTAAAGCAGTTACATGGCCAGGCTGTTCTCATACCTCATGTGGGGGCACGTCTATTAAAGGCAGCCATCCTTCAAATCACTGCTTGGTCAAAGAGGTTAAGTAATAAGTAATCGAAACCCATTATCTGATGCCAGTCATCCAATGTCGTCATTCCTTAATTCAAATTACCTAACATCAAATCAAAAAGTCTTTCTTTATTAACCCAAGTGTCAGCCATAATAAGTCCAAACCTTTGAAACACCACCCCGAGAGTTGAATCAATCTCTGACAGGTAGGAATAGCTACGTTTGTCTTCTCCATAAATCATGTTATAGTAGCAAATTTATGAAACCTCTCAAAGTTGGTTTCACCTTCCAAAAGGTTCAACATAAGCCTAACTTTCAGGGGCAAGACAAAAATCAATTAATCATAACTCATGGGTTGTGTGAAGCAGACTTGCCAAACACATTCTTCTCAGTTGAAACTAAAGTCAAAACTATCAAATGAGCCCACCAACTGTTAGGCAGCATCTAATATTGAATCATATCCATTTAGTTCCTTTTCCATTCAATAAAAACATTAAAGCTTACAGACTTTCATTGAAACCCAAAAGCCCATTCTTATTTTAAAAAACCTCAAACCAATCCTTTGGACCAACCAAACTTTAAGCTAAGTCTAACCATAGCTAACCTTAACCAACCAGACAAGACTAATCTTATTCAGACCCAAATTTGACCAAGGCCTTACCTGAACTAACCTAACAGGACCAATCAAGTTCCAGGCCTGATTTTACCATAGTCTAGTAGACCTCAATCGGTCTGACATAACCCTCATGAGCCGAAAGACAAATCTAACCATAGCTGAACTTGACCAATTTGACAGACCCCTTCCAAGCTCAAAGCCAAATATGACAATTGCCTTTCTTAGATGACCTCAACTGATCTGACAGAACTAATCCACTCAAAGCCAAACCAACTTCAACCATCAAAGATGAGCCCTCATACCTAAACTGAGCATGGTTTAAACCACTCTGAAAGCATTACCTCAATAACCTTTCATACTTAACCAGATTTAGTATGGCTTCAATTAGCAAAAATCTGATAGCATCATCAAAATCTCGTTTTAGCTAACTAGGGCCAAATAAGAAAGCTGAAATCTCTCACCCTCGAGAACCATCAAAGTGACTAAGTCACCCCTTTCCCCAAATCACCTTCCCTCGAAAAGTGGGGCATTCCTGAGCATCCCAATGCATAAAATCACATCTCATTATGTTCCATTGCATAACTCTGTATTTACATGAACTTGCATATCTTCTGCGTAAATCATTCAGAATCACATAAAACATGTGTATCCATTCGAACAAGGGGTCTAGCATTAGATCATCCCAAAATAAAGCATCATGCATGCATAACATTCATGACATACATAAATGCATAACATCATACATCATTCCTACATTTGTTTGGAACTAACACATGACAGGAAAAAGAAAAAAGTACTACTGACGGTCTCAGATGGCATAGATGAATACCTTCTAGCCGGCTAAGTCGTTCCCCCATGAATATCAATGCAAAGCCAACTACATTTCCATGAGTCACCCAGTAAGTATGACAAAATCCTTCTCTATAAAAGATTGCATAAACAGAGGAAAAGATCAGAACCATCATCAAGAAAGGCATAACTTCTTGAACTCAAAGCTTATTTCATTTTGGGGCATCCTAAATTGTATGCTACTTCTTTCAAATTGTATTGCATCAAACACCTTTCAAATTGCTTCGTAGCAACATTATTTTCAAATCCCACATAAATCGTGGAAAACTCTAAAATTGTTTTCAATACCCACACAAATCATGACAAGTCAAAATCATTTTCAAAACCCACATAAATTATGGTAAATCAAAATCATTTTCAAAACTCACCTAAACTGTGGCAAATCACAATCATTTTCAAAGCCCACGCAAATCATGATAAATTAAAATCATTTTTAAAGTCCATATAAACCCGTGACAAATCAAAATAATTTTTAAAGTCCACGTAAACCCTGTGGCAAATCAAAAATCATTTTTAAAATCCATATAAACTGTGGCAAATCCAAAATCATTTTCAAAACTCACACAAACTGTGGTAAACCTCAAAATTATTTTCAAACCCACATAGACCTTGACAAATCAAAAATCATTTTCAAGCCCATGTAAATAATGGTAAATCAAAAATCTTTTTCAAAATCTACATATACTGTGGCAAATTAAAAATTATTTTCAAAGCCCATGCAAACAGTGGAAAATCAAAAATCATTTTTGAAGCCCATTTAAGCAGTGGCAAACCTCAAAATTATTTTTAAAACCCATGCAAACCGTGGCAAATCAAAATTATTTTCAAAGGCCATGCAAACTGTGAAAAATCAAAATCATTTTCAAAGTCCACCCAAACCATTGTAAATCACAATCATTTTTAAAGCCCACGCAAATCGTGGCAAATCAAAATCATTTTCAAAGCCCATGTAAACTTGTTACAAATCAAAATTCATTTTCAAAACTCACATAAACCATTAGCAAATAAAAAATCATTTTCAAAGCCCACGTAAACCGTAGCAAATCCAAAATTATTTTCAAAATCCACGCAAATTGTGGCAAACCTGAAAATTATTTTCAAAGCCTATGTAAACTGTGGTAAATTAAAAATTATTTTCATAGCCCATGTAAACCGTGGAAAATCAAAAATGATTTTCAAAAAGCCCACGTAAATAGTGGCAAATCAAAAATTATTTTCAAAGTCCACATATACCGTGGCAAATAAAAAATTATTTTCAAAACCTCAAAGTCATTTTCAATGCCCACGTAAACCCGTGGCAAATAAAAAATTATTTTATAAGCCCAGGTAGCTCTTAACACCTCAAAATCATTTTCAAAAGCCAAAGCTACCCTTGGCATCTCAAAATCATTCTCAAAGTCCAAGCAATCATTGGTAAAGATAAAATTATTTTCAAAAGACCAAGCAGTCCTTTGTAATATCTTCCATTTTTTTTGTTATTTTAATAATTGTATGATTGTTGAATTAATTGAGGATATAGAAATGTTTTGAGAAATCCAGAAATTCTGTATGCAGGGAGGATTTTGTGAGGCTAATTTCATAATTTTAAAGGAATAATTTGATAAAGTGTAAAATATAAAAGTTGTACATTTATATCTCATCTTTAAGTCTGTAAAACTGTTATGTAAAATTCTATGTGTGTGAAGAGATATGCCTCCTTGACCAAAACCTGTCTGGTTCATTATTTTCTGTAGGAATTTGAAAATGTTTAATTTTCTGGGAATGATTGAGGCTAAATGAGCCAAAAGTGTAAAAATAAAAAATATTCCTTTATGTGTTTTGTTATTTTTTGAAAAATTTTAGGTAAATTGGATAAGTATAGCTCAGTAGAGAGTGGAATTAATTAGACCTGTTCAAATAAATTTTGGGCAGTAAAGTCAGGGTGAATTTTAGAGATTCACCATAATTTGTGTAGTTATCATTGTGATTTAAATTTTGAATATGTTGGACCCCTAAGTGTCTATTTTAAGTGACAAAAAGAATCAGAGAGTTTGGATGTCTGTAGCTCATTTGCGAGCTAGTTTAATATGAGTTGTCGAGGAAGGGTTCCAGCTCGACAGAATCTGGCATTTGCGTACCGGCAAATGCGAGGAGGCAGTTCGCGAAGCAGAGTTTGGCGAAGAGGGAATAGGCGAGGTGGCATTATGCGAAGAGGCATTGCCAAGGTGGCATATGCCAAGTGGAGTTAGGCGAGGAGAGATTATGCAAAGAGGCATTG
>CANXYC012408047.1:0-20808 GCA_948193065.1 Aleurites moluccanus | reverse complement strand
TTTAACAATAAAAATATAATACATCAAAAATATTTATTTTTAAAATTTAATTATTTAATTAAATAAATTTAATACTATCATGATTTTAATAAAAATACTATTAACTAGTTTTAGGTATTAATTTAAAAAAAATTATTTACATATATTGTGCTAACTGAAAAAAAAAATTGAAGGCCTGAACTTTTAAATTAATTTAATAAAAAATTTAAAAAATATTAATTTAAAAAAAATAAAAATAATAAAAATATAACGCAGTTAATTAAAATACAAGCCTCTAATTTTTTAAAATACTTCACATTTAATTAAAATATTTTAAATATTAACTTAAAATGTTACACAAAACAATATTAATAAAATGATAACAATTTTTTAACATTTCTAAGTTAATATTAAAAAGTTTAAACATCAATCAATTACAAAATAAAAAAAAAAATAATGTAGAAAAAAAATAGTAACTTACTGATTGTGCGGTTAAATGAAAAATATTTGGAAAATTAAAAAATTAAAGAGTCTAAATCTAACAAAATATTATTATAAATAACTAATTTACAAATTGATAAAAAAAAACACTAACAAATTTAATATGTGTAAATTATTAATTTTAACTAAACTTTCTAAAATAAATAATTTAACAATAAAAATATAATACATCAAAAATATTTATTTTTAAAATTTAATTATTTAATTAAATAAATTTAATACTATTATGATTTTAATGAAAATATTATTAACTAGTTTTAGGTATTAATTTAAAAAAAATTAATTACAGATATTGTGCTAACTGGAATAAAAAAAATTGAAAGCATGCACTTTTAAATTAATTTAATAAAAAATTAAATAAATTAATTTAAAAAAATAAAAATATAATGCAATTCTTGGATGCACTGCGTCAGACAGCGCGGGTATCAGATGCACTGCATTAAACAGTACGAATATCAAATATACTGTGTCAAACAACTTGAATATTGGATGTGATAATAATAGATTTTATTATAAAATGATTTTTTTTTTTTTTTTTTGTTATTTTTAAGAAAAAAGCTCCTGTTTATTACTAAAGGAAACAAATAATTGGGAAGAAGTACATATAAATCTTGACCTTAGTTTAAGGGGAAGTGGGACCCAATAACTTGTGATAATTTATATGGGACCCAGAAACAAAAACCATATTACCTTTCATTTCCGTTGATTCACTAACAAGTGTTGGGCGAAAACTATCTCCTGCCTTCCGGAATTTTACATTTGTAAAATATTTTCTTTTTCATTCTCTTTTTGGCCTTTTCTAATTCTTTTACAAATCACTATTAATAAATAAGGCAACACTTGTGCTGTAAGCGTCATTGTTGTATCCAACAAACACTATTTTCTGTTTTAAAAAAAAATAACAATGTGATAAATAAATGCATAAAATATATTAAAATTTTTATAAATTAATATCATTGAAATTTAAAAATTTTATTAATTAAAAAATATATTAATTAATTGATAAATTAATAATTTGTTAATTTAAAAATAATATTTATAATTCAATAAATATAAACATTTTTTTTAATTAAAAATTATTATATTTTATTAATTTTATAATTAATTTAATATGAATTAAATGAATTGAAAAAATATAATCAATTAAATACAAATTAATTAAAATGAAAGCATATGCGATCAATTGAATATGAACTAATGAAAATCGAATAAAAAATATGTGATTAATTAAATATAACTAAATGATTTAAAAAAATATATTCGATGAATTGAATATAAGTTAAATAAAGAGAAAAATATAAGTATAATTAATTAGATTTAAAATAATCTTATAAGTATATAATATTGGTAAATTATTAATTTATAATATGAAAATGATCATATAATTATGTATGAATTTTTTAAAAAATATTATTTTATTAATTTATTGAAATTATTAATTTAAGTTAAAATAAAAACAAATTATTATATAATAGGGATAAAATTGTGCACACGGGTCTTTGATATTCAAAGAGGAAAAAACCATGGTTCATGTTATTTCAGAACATTTACAAGAGTCCCACATCAACTTAACCATAGTTAAGCTTTTCAGATGACAAGACTAGTTTTAAATTTTTTATTATTTTATGATCGAAATACCAAAGTAATTCCCTTCTCACTACCCACATATCCGTACATGTTGCTAATTGGTTTGCCAAAGGGTGGGAGGGAATCCAGTGCCCTTTGGTGGGAGGGAATTCAGTGCCTTTTGGTGGGGATTATCAGTCATGGAAGTAAATAATGCCAAAGTTTGATTCTGATTGTGTTTGTGTGTGCATACAAGAGAGGAAGTTTCATTTTTAAAAAGAACGTCTTTACAAGATTCGAGTATTGGAATTAAGAGATATTTTAAACAAATGTAAAGTTTTGATGTATTTCCCTCCTCTTTTTTTTTAATTTTATAATAGTTATTTTTTTTCCTTCGCTGCAATAGCATGAACCAAATGGGCGGACTTGGAGATAATATTGTAATTAGAACATTAATGCCTTCCAGAAATAGGATCTGTAAGACTGTAATACAATTACATTCAAGTGCTGTTCAAACACAATGATTTGTCATTTATGATTTAGCTAAAACAAAAACTTCATTCTGCTTCGTGAATGTTCACTTAAGCCTTCTTTTTTTTTTTTTTGTCAAACTTCCACAAAAGCCACTTCAAAATGGAGCAACTTCAACACCAGAGACAGATCAAGGCTGTCAAAATTATTGAGATAAAAACTAGCCAGGATAGAGAACCCAACCCCATATAGCTAAAGGTCGAGACCACCTATATTTAAGCGATTTAAGCGATCAGGTTAAGCAACTAATTAACAACCACATATTATTCCAGCCCCTCCAGACATGTAATAGCAGTAAGTTCAGGAAGTGTTGACAGGCAAAATAACAAAAATCATGATATTAGTAGACCATTGTCGAAAGAATACAGCACATTCACATTTATATAAAAGCTTACTATTCCTGTCCAAAATAGAACATGGCTCTAAGAAATGGAAAGGGTAGAGAAGAGGGGAAGGGAGAGAAAAGAACTGTGCATTGTAGGGTTTTTTACAGGTTAACAATGCATAAAATCTATCATCTAGTTCAAATGGGTAAGGAATAGTTAAAACAAATTTAATGAATTACAAATAAGAAACAATGCGGGACAGAAGGAAATGCAGCATAGAAAATTCAATTGCATTTCTTCTCCATGAGCTAAATCAATCCACTGATACTTATTTTTTGCACTGAGTGAGAGAGGAAGGCCATTTGGTTGTACCTTAGTTTCATTTAATCAAAGTTCATTCACTTAGATTGCAGCCACGAAGGTATGGATGATCATACTTGATGTACTTAGTCCAATATGATCGATATTTTGTCATTGCTATCTCTAGCCATGGCTTCATGTTGCCATTATAGTGGATAACTGCTGCTTTATCAATCTCTGATCGATCAACACTTGGATTGTAACCCAAACCAAGCACATGCCATGACTTCTCAAGTGGATGTGTCAGACCATAAAATGTAATCAGACCTGGAGGCAATGTTCCGAGCTTCCACAGTACCCTATCTTCATTCTGATAACCAATAAAATGATGCAAGGAATTCAGAACATAAGGGGTATTGTACTTGCTTCTGAACTGTATAAAACAGAGTGCCATCCTACAAATTTAACTCTAAATACATCTAGGTCTATACTTATGCAACATAGATGATAAAATCAAGCATTATATAACCAATTTTTTAACTAAAAATACCAATTTAATTGAAACAGTACTAAAAATACGATGCACAGATTTTGAATTATTCACTCTTGCAGCTTCATCACAAAGCATGTCACTTTAAATTGCCATGAATGAAAGTGTGTGCATATCAAAAGGGACACACTACAGGAACTATCAATGATATGAAGTTTCAAAAACTCACCATGTTTTGCCACTTGTGATATATGCCAGTGATATCCCTCTTTTTCCACTCCTTAAGATCAAACATATTCATCCCATATGCCCACCCACAAGCATTTGGATCAAAGTTTCTTGCAATATGAGGATTTGTGAAGTTCAAGTACTTATCAAACCGGTGAAAACTTTCACCACAGGTTTCCACTGCCCCATTCACTTTTCCACCCAGATTTACTGACCATAATCCAGTTAAATCTTTCTGAACAACAATGTCATCATCAAGAAACAGGATCTTATCTAACTTGGGATAGACTTGTGGAAGATAGAACCTCAGGTGGTTAAGCATTGAAAGATACTTCGGGTTCCGATACTTCAGATTTGAAGAACCAGAGGAAAGAGAGGTAGGATGATTTGCCTTGAAGTAATACTCTTTCATTGCAGCAGATTCGAGCTGCCGCAGAACAGGACAGTAAGATGAGTTAAGCCACTTGAATTCATCAACATTTTCAACATGGATAGTGGCTTTTCCTGGGGGGTTCAAAAGAAACCACATATTCATTGCTCCAAAGTTAAGCTTATCAGTAACAAGATGGAATACATGCTTGGAAGGATCCTGCAGCATAGCGAAGAAACATTATACCATTTGACTATATTAATTCCTTTCTAAAGCAGAGTTGGGGTTGGGTTGGAATTATTTTGTTCATAGGAGCACTGCAGTATTTTAAAAATAGAAACAAAATGTAACAGTATCACGTAGATTATTCCCACTCTTACTGAGCAATTGTTAATAAAAGTGGATTTCAGTTAGATAACATTGTGAACTAATTATCGAGAACCATCGCAAGTAGCTTTAACGAAAAATCTATTATGGAGCCCATAATTAACCAATAAAAACTTGAAAATAAAAATTGAGTAATAAATAGCATTATGAGTTTACGAAAGTAAAAACTACTAATAGAATATTGTTGATGATTTTATTACTGTAAATGACTTTAAGTGATTCAAAGGCATAAATTATTATAAATTTATTTTTCAAGTACTTGATTGCAAAAAATCATTGGTCAAGGATCATATTGTAAAATTGTATAAAGATAAGGAAAAATATATAAAATTGTGCCCTCAGAATTAAGTAATTAATTATAGTTTTTGAACTAATTCTCTCCTCAGGGAAAAGAAAATGTAATTAAGAGTCAATTCACAGACTAAGAAATCACCTTGGCATTCATGATGGTTGAGTTGACAACGACAGATGCGGCCAAGACATTGTCAGAAAAGAGAGCATAATGGTAAAGATTAAGATTTTCCAAATTCTCTCTTCGAGGGAACTGTCTCTTCTCTGGAGGAAGGAGATAGTATTCTATTGTTAGGCGCATAGACAAGCAATGGATGCCATTGGGAACTGTTTTGGCAGCTAACTGACTCAGGAACGTGCTCTGTTTTTTTAAGCTCCTAACTTGCTCATCTGCAGTTTGAAGCATCGCTCTAAGCTTTCCAGTAACCAACTTGCAGTCATACAATTGTTCTCTTGCTTTTGACAGAACTTGGCCCATAGCTTGCATTTTTTCATGTGCACTAAACTTAAATCATGTACAAATTAGAATTTTAAAAAAAGGAAATGCAATGAGCCTATGACCAACATAATTAGACATGGAAACCAGGAAAATAAGCAGATTATAGAAAACACTCATGGACAATGACATCTAAAATTGTGCTACCTGTGATGCAGATCAGAATCAGCTGTTGCCTCTCCTAGAGCACGCTGACTCTCTTTGAGCCGAACTTGTAGCTCTTTGTGCAAGTCAAGTTTGTTCTTCATATTTGCAATACTGATATATACCCTTGCCATTATTATCTGATCCCGCATTAAGCGCACTGTTGAATCAGAGTTCTCATTCTCATTTTCTTTCCTCCATATACTGTACTTGCCCAGAATAGCAGAGTCAACTGATTTAGAGCGTTCAATGGCTGCATTTTCAAATTTTAAAATCACTTCATTATCTTGTCGTACCAAGTCAGCTGCACGCTTTTCCCGTCTTTTCTCCCTCAATTGCTGCATAATCTCGAGGAAATAAGAACTACAACTAAGACATGGCAGAAGCACAACTAAGATGAAAGCTACAAACCCAATGGCTTAGTTGAACTCTGGATTTTTTTAGAACTTGGGTAACTACTAAATAATACATACAAGGATGAAATTTACCCTTCTAGCTAATTTAGCAGGTGTGTCAATGAATTGAGAATGATCATCTGCAGGGGGATAATCATATTAATATCATATCAAAATGCAGTAAATAGTCATTTTCTGACAATTGAGTGGAAAAATACTACTACCTGTGAAGTCGCCCCATTTTCCTCTGGGTGCTTCTTGCTTGGAAACTGTAGCTGGTTTATTTGACTATGAAAGTGATGATAACCCAGAACAATCAATAACAAAAAATTGAAAGTTGACATGATTTTACAGGAAAAAAATTGTTGCAGAAGACATAGGAGATTGCATCAGATTAATGCCAGAGCAAGATATACTTATCCTCACTTGAGAAGTGGTATTCTTTACTGATGTCTCTGCCCCTACAACTTTCCATGAAGCTGACAAATTGTTTTTTCTGAAAGCATCAATACTTAAAGGTCCCAAATCAGCTGTGCTGGCTGTGATAATGTCAATGACCTAAAAGGTTGATTCAATTAGGAGTTGTGTGATTAAAAATTAGAATATAAAAGCATGCCACCACCATTTAAAGAAATTAACTGGTATGGACTTCCCATAAACAAGTTATCAACAACTTGCACTTGCCTCTTTTGAGAGAAGGGATTTAATATGCTGCAAGGCCAGCCGCTCTCTCCAATCCAAGTCCTGCACCACTCAACCAACTTTTTCTTTTATACAATGAAATCAGAAAGAAGCATGTGCAACATCCTATCTAAGATATAACAAGGTTAAGATGACAATGATTCGAAGAAGCTACCTGCTTACTGGAACCAAGTGTGATATTATTTTGATCTGCACAGGCAATAATAATCACTTTAAGCACAGTACTTAGACACAGCAAGAAATTAGAAATGCAGAATAACATTCAGATGTTATCACACAGCAAAATGGGATGTTCATGTCTGACTCAGACAATCATGCACATAGAATTTCAAATAAAGGAAACAAAATAGAAATGTAAAAAAAAAATGGATAATGCACAAATCAGAATATAAAAATAATCTGCATTTTACCTCATTCAGCAGACATAACTGTAATATCTGTAAATTAATTAGACAAGATATCATCTAACTCGAAGAAGCAGAGGATAGAGATAGACATAGATTATATCCTCTTAATGCATAATAAAATTACAGTACATCTTATTGTGACAATAGCCACAAGGCAAAGAGTTCTTTTCCACTTTTTTCCAAAAGAAAATAAAGTTTCAAGAAATTGTATCAAAGAAGAGACAGATGACATTGCAATTCGGCAAGAAACTAACTAACATTACGGTGGCTTTGTGGTTTGTATTTTCATGGCTGCAGGGAATATAATTACGTATACTGTTTAGCCTCAGAAGCAGAGAGAACAATAATCAAACAAATATTTTTGGAGTTCAATTTTTTATTTAGGATATTGCACCATTTCAGCGTTAAAGCAAACAGCAAACAAATATTTTTCGAGTTCAATAAATGATCCCTAGAGACAGAGAAAAGAGATCTACCAAATACTAATTAAAATGTTGAAATTGAAGATAAGTAATGTAGAGAGCTGACCTATAGAAGCGCTTGTATAAAGACCTCTGCCGACGAAGAAAATCAACGGCGTAAGAACAGAGAAGAAAATGACAAGTGCAATCGGCAAACGAGATCCACCGCCTCCACCTCGGTTCCTGTGGATGCCGGCACCGGAAAATCCCCGCTTCAAAGCCATTGCCTATAAAAACATAACATCAAAGACCAAATCAAAACCTAAAAACTTACAGAACTAAAATAAAATAACAAGGAAAGTAGAAAAAAATTAAAAAAAAAATGTGAAAATGAGAAGAGATCTAGGGAGAATACATTTGAAGAAAGAGATAATGACAAGAGTGAGAGTGAATGTAAGGGAAGCGTATAGATGAAGGAAAATGCAGAAAGCTAAGAGTTATGATTAGGAGAAAACTCTTTCAAGGATCAATTTTTGTCGAAGAGAGGGACAGGTTATCAGATTAGAAACACCAATCTTCGATTTCGGATTTTGCTTTTCTTTTTCCCTTCTCTCTCCCCGCGTGATTGCCGATAATTTTTTTTTTTGTTTTTTTTTTTTTTATTTTTTGCAAGTATAAATAACACAAGTAGAAGAACCAAGGCCGACGATGTCGTTTTCATTGCAATTAGGACTGTGAGATCAACCGACACATTGTCTGGCTCTTTTTATTAAAAAAAAAAAAAAAAGCTACAAGTAAATGATAATTTAATTTGTATTTTTATTAACAAATAAAATTAGGATTTCCGCTTTGTGTTAATAATAAATATATTATTATTTTCCTAAAAAAATATAGTATTCGTTACTACATAATGGGTTCAATATAACTACAGCAAATTATTACAACGAGTATTAGAGTTTTCAATAGTTAATCAACGAAACCAGTTTTTCAATAATTAGATTTTTCCCATAGAGCTCAAATTGGAGCCAGGAAAAAATATTGAATCCATCTAATCTAGGATCCAATAAAACGACTTTAATCAGTTCCAGTTAGGAATGACTAGGGTATTAACAAAATATAATTTTGAAAAAAAGGGGTATATTATAAAATATATTATAACGCTAGCGAATGGTTAAATAATTACATTGCATCAGTTTATTGACTTGATATATGTCAAAATCTAATTGTATAATTTCTCTTTTGTTAGAAGATTTTCCTACAGTCGGAAGAAATCCCACCAGCTTCTCAGATGAACTAGAGAGTAGAGACTAATTTTTAACGAGTAGAGACTAATTTTTAACGACATCAAGGATTACCATCAACATAATTGGCCCCAACCAGCAACAATCACAGAAATGGACAAATAAATTATGGGTGCTCATCAAATTCAAGTATACAACAGTAACTTGTGAATCTATCAAAGCGTTGATAAATACTAAAGAAGCGATGTGAAAGACAATAAAAAAAAAAGGAATATTTAAGAAAATCCCATAGGGTAAAGTTTATAGAAAGAACTTTGGTTAGCCAGTCCATTAAAAACTCCAAGCATATAGCATCACAAAAAACTCAACAAAGCATTGCTATCATTATCATATGATGGAAAATAATACATGATTGTTTCCCAAGGCTCAATCTGTTTTCTAATATTTTAAAACTTCGGCAAATACAACATCGTTACCATCTTACCAGTTGTCCCTTAAACCTCGGGCACAATTTAAATATCCAAATAAACCTAATGATGCAACAACCAAGAACAAACCGTAAAAACTTATCTACATAATTGCAACATCCAAGTAATCTCCGATCTGTAAAAAGGAAATACATGTTAGCTGCAAATCCAACAGGTGAATCAGGTTAGATTAATACATGATGCCAAGAGAAGCGTCCACTTTTACCTGGAAGCCAAGCTCAGCCAATGCTTTCCCATCATCTAATTTCCCATTTCTATTAGAGAAGGTCTTTCCCACCTTCATGAAGCAAGAGTTTTCCACAATTAGAACTTTATTTAACACTTTTGGCAGGTGAATATATAGCATTAAGATATTATCATCTAATAGAGCTATTCTTTACTTTGTTTTTTCTGTTTTTCTTTTTGGGGGTAGTGGGTGAGGAAATAAAGGAAAGAAACAGAGACAAGGCGAGAGAGAAAGCTGAGGAAAATTAGGGATCTTTACAAGCACACAATAGTTCACTCACAGAGGAGGGACGAAAAAAGGGGGAGTGACTGACCTCTCGCACCACAAAACGACCATTTTTGTCAGGATATACAAAAGCAAAGGACAGTCTTGCATCTCTTCTCCTTGCAGCTGGAGCCACCTCTTTGACCTGTGAAAGAGATCAGAACAGCAAACTAAGAATGGAGCCAAAATGCCTAGAACAAAGTTACTCGGTGCAGGGAAAAAAAATGCACGCACAGGGAAATGGGAACAAATTTATACCATCGAGGCATTTACAAGTGTAATCATTTATTCAAAAGCAACAACTGTGTAACTGAGTCAATAGAAATAACAGGGTAACCAACTGTCAGTTTCAATGCCATCTCTTAAAGGCTCGTTTACACCTGTGTGCAATACATTAATGCAGAGGAAAAGATTGTGCTCCACTGCTCCATGAACAAAGCTAAACCAAACTTTACCACAAGAAGCAGAACATTACAGCAAAAGGAAATAGTATAGTAAGTAGAATGAGGTTGCAGGAAGAAGGAAGAAGGAAGCAGTTCTAAAAGAAACTAGGACTGGAATGTGACACAAATTACTGTTGAGAGTAGAATGCACCGCAAAGTGAATGAGGATATTAATGAGTAATGTTAAGTAACTCTTTGACCGATGCAAGACCTAGTAGATACATAATTTACATTGAATTGTCATTTTATAACCAATTAACCAACATGATACTTCCAAATGATCTTGCAGTTTTAGCCTCTTCCAAAACTATATCTAGAATCTAGACTTTTATTGCAAATGCTGAAATTCCTAAAAAATTCCAAGTTTCAAGATGCTATTGGGCCTGTACTGAACTTCAACACACACACAACCTTGTGAGCAACACTGAATTTTAGTGTGCTCCCTACCTATGGTCATACTCATGCTAAGCTTCAAGGCACTCAAAAACTTCCCATTAGACATTTATAAATAATGGAACATGATGTTAATATACCAGATCCGTTAACTCTCTAAGAGTAGCATCCTTCCATGTATATATTTGAACCTCATCCTTGGGCTCCTTGCCTCTCACTGCAAAGTCTGCCTTGGAATGATGACTCCCTATCTGCAAGAGATTCAGCAAGTCAAAGTCGCACATAAATTTCCAATATGGATCATACAGTTTAGAGTTATGACAATTAGTAATTAGATCTATAATGTGTCAGTTGGGGCAGAATAGTTTCAAAGAATAGTAACTACAAAAAATCTACCAACCCCTTAAATAAATGTACACTGATCAGACCAGTTTTCCCCGAGTACTACGACAAGGAAAAATAAAAAATTTGAACTTCCCAGCTTACAAAGAACCAACTGAACTCTCTAACTTTTCTGATGGCAGAAAAAAATAATGAAATTTTTTCCTTGCAAGTTAAATTTACTGTTTCTGCAATTGAAATTCCAGAGAAATTATATATGCCCAAGTCACACTAGAGTAATAAAATACATCAAAATTTACAAAAGAACAATGCCAGAAACACAGTTAAAAGGACATGAATTAGCAAAAGAACAATCAATTAAAATTTATATGGATTGAAGTCCTATTACAGCACTCTTTACAATTGCCATTTACACAAGAACTAGCATGCATGTAATATCAACACTCGACACAATGACAGAAATGTAATATTCAACAATCAACTACCAAGGCAGATTGTCTGTCTAGTCCCTCACATATTTCTTCTCTTAATGATAATTTCCCGTTCCCACATACTTTTTTAACAATTTGGACTGAAAAGATAAATTTTACAGGATAGAGCTATGGACAAAAGCTCAGAATAGTGAACATACCTTAGTGAAAACACGAAGCAATAAAGGACAAGTCTGCATTTCCAACACGAGGGAGGGAAAAATAGCATTAGAATACCTAAACAAAGATGAAAATAATATACAAATTCAACACATAGCTCATGCAGATGCAGATTTATTAAAAAAACTGGTAACAATCTAACAGATATTAATGGCAGCCACATAGCGTGATCTGATGAATTAAACTAAGTTTGACAAAAGATACATTTCCTAGTTTATAGAAAAGATATATTTCCTAGTTCATTAATCGAGCCATAAATACGAGTAACAGAATATGAGAGAAATTTAAGCCATGTAATTGAGACACAGAGCAGAAATACGGAGAGTTAGGCTTTGAAAACATAGAATTTGAGCTATATGCATAATCAAAGACGTTGGGCTTTCTTATTCGGAGTAAAATACATGCCGTTGTTTGAAACCCTAGAAAATCAATTAACTGAGCTATAAAGATGAGCGTGTTGTACCTTCTCGCGATCGACGGGCTGAAGAGGAGGAGGACCTCTCGAAGGAGGACCCAATGGCCGTCCTCCTTGTCTCTTTTGTACTTCTGACACTCCCGCCATCTCTCTATATTTCTCTAAAACGACGAGACTAATAAGATTTCTGGTAGCTCTAGAATTGTTCAGCTATTGAATGTTTGATTGATATTTGGATGTTAAGCGTGGGCCTGCTGCTAGATTTTGGTGAGCTTGGGCTTTTCTCAAAAAAAAAATTATTGGATGTTGAAAGGCGGAACTTTTTTGCTCGAGTGACCATTTAAATGGAATCTGATTAATGAGTCTCATCCCTTGAAGTTGGAAATTGTTATGAATATAATATGGAATCATATTATCCTCTAATAATTTTATTTTACACCAAATATTTTAAATGATATACAATCAAAATTAACCATAACAGCACCAATAGTTTAGTTAATATCATAATACAGTAACAACTTTATAAATTTTATTAATTAAAAAAAGTATCGTGATAATTTAATTTTCAGAACAGTAAAAAAAATTATATAATTGAGATTATTAATTTATCGAGTATTAATTTATACAGATTTTAAATATAAAATATTTTTAATTTAAATTTTAATTGAAGTTAAATTTATAAAATAATAATAATAAAATAACAGTGTATCAAAAATTATAATGGATATGGGAATCCAGTCCCAATCCAAAGTCCAGCACTTTAGAAGACAATGAATGGAAAGATTAAAACCATATGTACCTCACCTCCCACATGAGGTGCAGTGCTATGAAAAGGAAAGGACCCATGATTCCGCACAACGCTTCTGTTCAGTTAAAAAATCCACAAGGCTGGCAAGATGTGGTGCCAAAAATATTTTTATTTATTTATTTTTTCACCTAATAATTTTTTTTTTCTTACAACCATCTTATTATAAGTTTAATATAGGAAAAATCAAATGAATTTTCAATTTGGAAAAGAGATAAAGGATAATTCCAACCAAGTCCCATTTGGCTGAGTACTCTTTGTTCCCCTTTCATTACTAGGAAATAAATAATGCATGCTTAAAGCTCAGAATTGAAAGCTCAGCTGATAGTGAAGGTGATTGCAAGAAATAGAAATTTGCATTGAAGAAACCTTTACTCACCCATCAAAGCTTTCTGTAAATGGAAAACCCTAACAACTACCACGACCACCCTCTTTTTCCAATAGGACGGATTTAGGACCCCCCACCACCCTAGGCTGCTTTTTCCTACTGTCCATAGATAGTTGGATCCATCCACTAAGGAAAATTATATGTGATACTTTAATGCTGTGACTATTACTATTTCATTTTTTTTTTTTTTTTTACCTTTTCCTTTTTCAACTCTTATCCTATTTGCACCTCTTTCTAGTTAATTTTTAATTTCAGGGTCAATTCTGAGGGATCCATGCCTAGCTGTACTATTCACATGGGTAATGCCTATTCTGTTAATTTTTAGCATGTTGGTTCAATCCTGTGACACCCCATAAAGAAGTTCTACAAAAGTGATATTTCAATTTTATTTTGCTTAAGTAAAATGATATTATAGGTCAATATTCACTCACCCCTGAATTGTGATGTATCATTGAATATATTGATTATTTACAAACTTAGCTAGACAAATCTTGATTTTGTGTCACATATATATTAATTTCAGCAAGTAATTTCCACTCTTTGGAAATAGTTGAAATGTATATATATATATATATATATATATATATATATATATATATAATGGATGCAGGGACGGACCAACAATACATCTAGGGTCCTCCTCAATTTTTTTATTTTTTATTTATATTTTTTAAAAAAAATTATATTTGACCCCCTAATTTTTTTATCCATAAAAATTTTACAATTAAATTTGCACTAAATAATTAAATAAAAATAATATTTTAAAATTTAGTTTAAACAAAAAATTAATTATAAAACTGAAATCAATATAATCTTTAATCAACTTATAAAAATTATTTGATAAAATATAAAAATTATAGCTTATCAATAATTTTTATACTGAATTGCTATAATCATCTAATATTTTTCTTATATTGAATAATCATCTTTATACTAAATTACAGTTTGATACTAATTGTAATTAAAAAAAATTAAATTGTATAATTATAATTACAATTTATTATAATAAACTCAATATAAATTTTATAAATTATATTATTTTTATACTAAATTTTATAATTATAATTTATCATTATAATTTCTACTAATTTAAAAATGCTAAATTTTACAATTTTAGATGATTATAAAATTTTATAAAAATTTTGTGAAGCAATTTTTATAAGCAATTTAAATAATTATAGATGATTATATAAATATAAAGATGATTGCTATAATTTAGTATAAAAATATAATTTAGTTAACTAATTTTTATATTAAATTACTAATTTTTATAAAAAAATTATATATACTAATTTTTGTACTGAATTTAATTCACTAATTTTATCACTTATTATTAAAATGAAAATTTAATGATATATTATATGAATTTTTTCTATTTAAATTTTAGCCTCCTAATATCCCATTCTACTTCCGCCTCAATGTATATGTTTGAACTTATTCAAATTAATTTTTTTTTTTACAAGTGTTCTAATTAAGGGTATTGATTAGAGTGTAATTAATATTAACAAAACTAAATAAATTTATTTATAAATGAGTTAAATGAGAGGGAAATAGGAATTTTAAGATAGGGATAAGGATAAAAAAAAAATATATGTATCATACTTAAACTCTTTCTAAATTTGGTGGTATAATGAAACCTATGAATTTTTTATATTTGGTACAAATAAATTCTCCGTCAAAGATTCTATTATCTTTTTATTTGAAAATTATATTTTAATATATTTTTTCTTAATAAAAATTACTTTTGAATCTCTTAAAATGATTTTTGTAATTTTCTCTAATTATAATTAATTAAAATAAATTAAACTACTACTCAATTGATATAAAATAAATAAACAAATAAATTATTTTATTTATTATTAATCTAACTTAATAATTTTTCATATTATCAACTATTTTTTATTCACTCAAATTTTGATATTAAAAAATAATTAAAAATAAATTTTATTAAAATTATATATTCGAAATCTCTAAATATTATAAAACTCATTAAAATAGATTAATTAAATATCACCAATAAAATTAATGCTAAATAAAATTAAAAAATATAATAATTAATAATATACTAAAAATATTTTTAAAAAATAATAAAAGAATCACTATTTCAATAATAGAAGATATTATTTTTTTTTAAAATAATAATGAAATAAATATTAAATTTAATTTAATAAATCTCTTTATTTAAATCATATTCAAATAGCTTGAAAGTGTTTTTATATAATAAAAAATTTAAAATTTATATATTTTATTTTATTTATATAAAAAATAAATAAATATTTTATTTATTTTAATCAATTACTATAAAATAAATAAAAATAAATAAAATAATTTATTTGTTTATTTATATCAATTGGATAATAATTTATTTTATTTACAAATAAAATTTATTTTATTTATTTTAATCAATTGTAATTAGGAATAATATAAAAAAGTTTTAAGAGATTAAAAAATAATTTTTTTAAGAAATGAGAGATTAAAATATAATTTATAAACAAAAAGATATAATTTTTCTTAAAAAATTCATAAGAATTCGTAAAAAATATATATAATTTTACTTTTAATTTATTTTCGATTTAATTAAAGACTTATTTTTAAAAAACGTTAACTCAAAGTCGGTAAAGTAATCCATTCATATTTTTAAATAATAAAAAAATATTAAAATTAAAAAGATTTTATTTTTAAATAATAAAATGAAAAACTTAAAAATGAAAAAAAAAGGAAGAAGACGAATGAAAACCAAAATCAATCTTTTTTTTAAATCTAGGTTTGCATTCACCACATTTTCCGATCCACGCCAAGCAAAGGCTTCCACTAGGATAAATTTAGACAGTGATAGAGTAGATAAAGAAGGGAAAAGCAAGTAGAGAGAGAATGATAGAGGAAATGAGCCACACCGATCAAACGAAAATCCTTCCTCACCGTCGTTCAACTCCGATCACCGTACTTCTCCTGGAAATGCTGCGGCTGGTCTTCTACTGAAGCTCGGTACCTCCATTACCAAGCGCCTTAAAGCTCTGGCTGGGTGGGAATCCAAGGTGTGGATTATATGGAGGAAAAGAGGGAGGATATGAAGGATAAGGTACTGAGGAGGGCAAAACGGAAAGTGAAAAACAGAGTAAATATGTAGATGTTACTTTTAGGAGGAGGAATTGGTCGCCATTGATGATTCATCATAGAGCTTTTGATTAATTTTCGAGAAATCCTAACAAAGCTAGAATTGGTTTCTCATGGAGATAGAAATTAAAGTGTTTGTTATTTGTGGATGGTTTTTAAGTTAAATAGATAAAATCAAATTAAATTAATTAAATTAAATTGAAATCGATAATTTTATAATTTATTTGATTTGATATAATTTAAAAATAAAGTAAATCAAAAATTTAGTTTAATTTGTGATTTGAGTATTTTTATTTTATTTTAAACAGAATCAAATTAAAATTATATATATATAATTTTTTAATATTATTATAATTAAATATATTTGATTTGATTTTATATAAAATTATAATTTTTTTAAATTTAATATTAATTTAGAATTTTAAAAAATATAATTCATAAAAATTAATTAAAAATAAATAAAAAAAGTTTAATTATTCAAAAAATATATATAATTTTTGGATGTGCTAATTAATAGAATAGATAATTTTTGAATTCTACAATATTGAACTATTATCGAAATTTTATTGATATTTTTCTTTAAATTTATAATAAAATAATGATAATTTATAAAAAAAAATATTTGATTTGAAATCGATGAATTTAAAATATTTAAATCAAATCAAAATAAATGATTTCACTGTAATAATAATTTTATTTTATTTGATAATTTTTTAAATTAAAAATATTAATTTAATTTAATAATAATCTTTTAAATCCATTAAATCGAATCAATGCCACCTAGCCATACTTTGCATGCTTAGATGTGGAGCTAAGCTTTAATTAACAAGTTTTGCTCCTTTCTCCTAGAAAAAAAAATTTTGCTCAAGGTCTTCAGAAAAATTTATTCAAAATTAAAATTTAATTTGGCCTTTTGGGATTAACTCCTCATTTTTTTTTTATATATTTTAATTTACGAATTTATAAAATCCAAATATGGGTTCATTCAAATTTGAGTTCATTCAATTTCTTTTTTTTTAATAATTTTATTATTTAAAAATAAGATTTATTTTATTTTAATAAATTTTATCTTCAAAATATAAAATAGGTTTAACATTTGATTATGTGGACCCACATAACATCCTTTAAAACATGTGCTAACACGTGACCTACTAATTAATATCTCAACTGGATTGAAAAATGAGTTACATGAGAAAATTAGATTTTTTTTTTTTCTAAGTTGTATTTTTAAAATAAAATTTTATTTTTTTTCTATCTTTAAATTTTAAAATATCATAATAGATTAATTACTTAAATATTAAAAAAATATTTAATATTTTTAAATTTCAAAATGATATTTTATATTTATTTTAAATAAATTTAAATACTGTATAACAAAGCTTAAAAAATATCTCAATTATGATGAGCGTGAATAACACGCGCCAGTTAAAGATCCAAGGAGCGCTCAATTTTGAACTTCCTTCTTTTGTGACATATGGGAAAATATAATATTATTATTTTAAGAAAATCAATCTTCTACATTTGCCCCACCTGGTAGTGATGATCATCAGTACACAAACACTTACAGTTGAGCTGCTTAACACCGAAAACAGAACTACTTACTTCCATATCCATGACTGGCCCTCTTGCTAGCTAGGTGTATAATTGAATTCAATTAGACCACTATACATCTTTTTTCTTGATTATAAAACTTTAATTTAGTTTATCATTACAAACAAAAAAATTATCCATTCCTATTACATAAAGTTTAATAAGAAAATCAGATAAGAAAAATTTATAACATGTAATGTGACCCTATATTATACTTTAACTATAAATCTCAAATTTATGAAAAAAATTATGAATAAAAATAGAAGGAACGGATCAAATTTTTAAAAAAATTAATGTTCTCTAAAACTAAATTTGATCCATGAATATATCTACTCTACCTCTTTATCCTACAAATATTGAATCATATATATAATATATAATTATATATGTATTCATAATTAATAGTGTAGTGTATTTAAGTTCCAGCATTTTAAATATTGAAACCTCAGTTGAAAAAACTAGCTCGTTCGATATTGTAAGAAAAAAATGCTATAAAATTATCCCCGCAAATTATGACAAATATAGTTGTTGCATAATCATTAATTGATTGCCCAACAATGTCATTACATTATTCTAATTATATAAGTCATAGAAACAAGGGACAGTGATGCTGATATATCAATAACAGTGAACATTAATGGCTTTGTTGGTTTGTTGGTAAGAGAGGCCATTTAAATTAAACAACATATATAGGGCTGAGGGGACTGCTGTGTATTTTTACACAGCAGTTCTTCATGTCCTATTTTAATTATTTAAAATTTTTTATAAAATTATATTTTGATAGTATTTAATATAATGAATCTATTGATATATTTTTTATGCTAAACAAAAATCATTTGGACAACTAAAAATATATTAGAAATTTTATATATTATATTTAATAGTTTAGATTTAATACATTTCTAATATATTTTTAGTTGTCCTAATAATTTTTGTTTAACATAAAAAATATATCAATAAATTCATTACATCAAATACTATTAAAATATAATTTTTTAAAAATTTTTTAAAATTTTTTAAATAATTAAAATAAAATACACAGTAGTCTCTCAATCCACATATATATTGGAAGTATTGATAATGATATAGAATAGCTTGCTTTTTTTAAATATTTTTTATTTTAACATTTTTTTTTAAATAAAAAAAAATGTTACATAATAAAACAATATTATTATTTTTTTAATATTTGATTTAGTATAAAATTACAATTAACATTTTAAATTATAACAAAATTAACAAAAGAAAAATAATTAATCAATAGTAAGCTGAATGAATTTGAAATATTTGCGTTGCTATATCCTCTTTTACGCGCTATGTTTTATAGCATCTTTTTACAACAATGCCTGGTTAATTGATATATGAATTTAATTAGAATTCAAAGAAATTTAATTAGAAATTCAAAGAAAAGTAATGGATGGAGACAAAAGGTCTGGTACCTTATTATAGCAGTAGATGGAGACATTGTTGACTAAATAAATAATCTCTCTACTACCTAATCAAAATAGAAACCAATTTAGGTGGACTACTGATGGCAAAACTTTCCTCAGAATAGCAGGCCTATGATATGTATAGCAGTATCTTAATTAATTCCTAATTTCTTCTTCTTCTTCTTATTATTCTAAATTACTATTATTAAAAATTAATACATAGTTTTGACAATTAGAAGACAAAGAATTTTCATTAGCAAGTAAACACATCAAATAAATATTCTCGAAGGGAAAATGCATTCGAAAAATTAACATTAATTTAGTGGACGACAATTACTAGAAAGTTTGTGACTTTCGTCATTTAATTGAAAAACTTGCATTTGGTGATTCGATCAATCAGCTTTTTTCCCCAACTGAAATTAAGTGCTTGATATGTCTTAGTCTTGTGGCTGCTTAGCTTAGTATAGGATTGAGAAAAAGATTAGTAAATTGCAACCATTCATATAAATATACATCCAATTCCTTTAAATTTAAGAATATAAACTATTAATGTTGGATGATAAAGGGTAAAAAAAAATTACTTCCTCTTAATCTTATTATAATAATATTTGAATTTGAATTGATAAATTTGGAATAAATTTCTTGACCAAAATTAACCTTAGATATTAATATTGGTCATGTACTTCAGCTTCACCACATTTTCAACAAGTTACTTTATATAGTTAAACTATAATTTTATTTATATGTAAATAATCTATTTTAGCAAAAAATAATCAGCGTCCGATTAGCTATTTAAATTTATATTCAACTCATAAAATATTTAAAATCAACTTGATTTAAATTAGTTGACTTCAAATTTAAGAAAACTTGAAATTGTTAAATCTAATTTTAAATTATTTATTTATTTTTTACATAATTTATCTTTATATTTAATGTTAAAAAATTTATTATTATATTTATTAATATTAAAGATAATTTATTAATTCGAGCTTGAATTTAACTAATTGTGTTTATTCAATAATTTATTAATTCGAGCTTGAATTTAATTAATTGTGTTTGTTCAAATTTTATTTAATATTAGGAAATAAATTTATTTAATTTTTAAAAAAGAAGTGAGGGCTTAATTATAGGGATGACAATGGGGCGGGACGGAGGTAGGGGAACCATCCTCATCCCCACCCCCGTCTTAGCGGGAAATCCCCATCTCCGTCCCCGTTTCACATACAGAGATAATTTAGTCTTCATTCCCATTCTCGTGAGGATCCCCGTTCCCCGTGGAGATCTCTGTTCCCCGCTTAAATTTTGTATTATTAAATTTATTTATATTTATAAAATTCATAAATAATAGCTAAAAATATAAAAAAAAATTATTTAAAAAATATTAATAAATTCAAACACACAAAATATCAACCAAACATAATTAAAATATAAATATTTTAATATATCAAAAATATTCAGTAATATTTTTTAATAAAATATTAAAAATTCAACATATATTAAATTATAAA
>CANXYC012407975.1:0-14689 GCA_948193065.1 Aleurites moluccanus | reverse complement strand
GGAAAAAGAATCACAGCAACTGGATAGGTAAAGACTGAGATATAGACAAAAATTTCAGAACTGCAATAATAGGAACTTGAATGGAAATTGTTAAAGTAAAACTCAAATGTTAAAGACTATAAGGAAATTAATTAAATGAAGCATAGGAGTAATTAATGACATATAAATAAGTTCTAATTGTGAGCTTAATTGACTTGTAGTTTCATAGGTTGATGATAAGGATGTAAGTGGAAAATCTAAGTGTCACGACCCAACTTGGGAGCCATGACGGTCCTAGGGTACGGGTGATACTTATGCTGCCAGTACCACGAAGAACCCAAATGATTAAACTATATGACATGCAATTCAATAACAAGCTCAATATAGCTTGATAATTTTATAAAAAATTTGGGCAACATCTCCTTTATATAAGGATCATGCCCAGCTGAAAAACATGCAATAAACACTTCCACTATATACTTCAACATCTATCTCAATTCAAGGATCCCTCTGGATCTCCAATATCAACTCCATATCAGCATATTTATATATCCAATCATTTCCATACATATCATATCATATATATCCAAAGTACTATCATTATAAAAAACCATAAAGATGCAATCACATACATACATATACATGTCACTCCTTAATTTATAGTACCATGGAACCTCTATACTGTACAATATTTACATATACTTTTTGGAGCTTGATTATTACATGTTCAACTAGCAAAGTTCCAAGGCAGGAGTAGGAGATGCCAATGGAAAGCGTGCCTCACTGCAGTCCTGAAAATTATAAACCACTAAGGGAATGAGTATAAAAATACTCAGTGAATCCAAATGTATAAAAATGCAGTAAATGATCATGAAACTATAGTTGCCCATATATGGCCTGAAGAATCAATATAAGATAGCAAATAATTAAATAAACAAGTATCTGAATAAATATCAATATAGATATCCATAAAATAATCCATATAAGTATCCAGATACCTATCCATATGAGTATCCAAATATAAATCCATATAAGATTCCAATGTACAAAATAACACAAATATGATATAACAGGATTGGGTTATTTCTGTAATTCAATACTAAGCACTATCATAAAGTGCACTAGGGAATATAACGTCCCTCCCTAGTAGGGGTCCATAAATACACTGACCACGTAAGGGATATTTTCCCTATGACTAGAGAATATAACATCCCTCTCTAGTAGGGGTCCATAAAACACAGTGTGCACACAGTCGATGGAATTTACCCGTTATACCATCGAAATAGCCCTGTTACAATATCATATAGGTGTGTCTATATATCAACAAATATAGCATATTTATACCTCATATAGCAGTAGAACAATCATATATTCATATATGAAGAAGAATACAACAAAATTGGATGTTGTAAAAAAAAAATGCCCGGTGGGACCCAGTTGCGCTGTCGCAACTGGCACTCGCCTTTACGAGTCCGTTTTGAGATTTTTACGTAGTTTCTAGTTAACTATGTTACCAAAGGATTTAGGTGGACCATGAGGTACCGTTTCGAAGCTTATGTCAAGACTAGATGATTGGGCCAAGTGGTGACCCAATTGGCTTTCTAGATTTCATTTTATAGACAGATAAAGTTTAGGTCATTTTAGGTCATTTTGGTGGGCTTATTTACGGGCCAATTTGCACTGTATGTGATTTTAGGTATCAAACTATGTTTTATTGGCTCAAATGAAATATTATAGCATATATGATGCAAATCATGCATGATTATACATAAGGACTCACCTCTATCACAATCAATCCACTTATTCCCCAATTGAAAGATCCCGAGCCCTAGTCGGCCCGCCGCTCAACACTCCGAGCATGAGTATTCGACGATTCACTTATTATCACATATAACGCTCAGGTAAGGTATAAAATCATCACAAAACATGTTATTCACACAAAAACATACCAAGCATACATGTTATATCCTATAGACCTCACTTTGCACATTTCACACAATTTCCATTCCTTTATACTATAAGTCCATTCTATCATCACATATAGTATACATTACACATATTTATTAATATTTTACCAAGTTATGAACTCATATGAACTTGGTTCATCATTTCATATCAAACGTATGCTATATTCAAACTTAGTTTTCAAGCACTCAAATCAATCATTCTTTACATATCAAAACCTATACATTTTCATCATTTTCAACACTTACTCATATTCAAACTTCACTTTATTAATCACATTAGCCTAATACCTTAAACTAACAAAGTCCATATTGACCAACTTGAATGGAAATCATTCCATTCATCCATTTTTCAATGCCATTCCATCAAATAATATATAAATGCATCAAATGTATAACATTCATCCATTTAAACTTAACTTACATCAAAGCATCAAATCATTCTTCCTAGTTCAATATTTCGGCCAAAGTAGTGTTTCATCCAAATGGAATTTTTTCCATCATTTAATCATCAATTCATTACATATACATCAAATTCAACTCATTCCATCATTTAAACCTATAAAATAACAAAGTAAAAATCAAACCCTAAGCCATACATGGTTCGGCCACTTTGTTTCTTCCTCCAAATTAATTTGTTTCAATCATTCAACCATCAATTCATGTTATACACACCAAATAAACAACATTTGAAGCAAATAATACATCAAAACAACACTTTGATTCCAAATTCTTCCTATTAGGGTTTCAATCCAAATTTTTGAATTCTAACCATACAAAATATGTTTTGATCACTAATAAACATCAAGGAATATCATATAAACATAATGGAATCAAAAGAACTTCAAAACCAATAACTTACCAAAAATTCTTCAAAATCTTCTTTGAATTAATTTGTTCCTTTTTCAAGTTTTTCCTTGAATTCTATGATTATATTAGTATTTAGGATGATGGAATTAATCTATTTCCATAAAAAATTGAAAGAAAACAATAAGGAATGGTGATGTTCAATGGTGGCTGAACCAAACAATGGTGGGAGGAGAAAGTATCTGCATATTTTGGCTAAGGAAGATGATGAATAAATGAAGAGGTGGGAAAAATCAAATGATATATCGAAGGCATAATCCTATGCTTTAGGTTTATGGTACTTTTGGTGAAACCTAGCCATCCAACCATCCATTATTCTTACTTTTACACTATTGGTTAATCAAAGTCAACAAAGATAGGTTATACATACATTTGATGCACCAAATCCAAAACCAAAGCTAGTAATCCTATACTTTGAGCTTATGATAGGAATTGTGAGACCTATTCATTTAACCATCCATTTCTTAATCATTTCATTCAATGGTGAAATTTAATCAAGCCTAAAATGATGCCATAGGATTGCATACACTCTATAACTCTATATTGCAAAAGGAAAAGACCAAAATAGCCTTAGTTCAAAAGAAGCACCTCAAGCACCTCGATTGAGCAACTTGCCGGAAACTATTTTCAACCGGGTTTAATTTTCCAACAGTAATTCAAATAAACTTAATATAATCATTTTCATTTCTTAATATTCTATTTTATCTTCAAATATAATGCTAATTTCCATAAAACTCGAAGGGGGTGTGAAATGACCATTTTGCCCCCAGTTCACCAAAAACTCAAAATTATCTGATTTTGTCCTAACAGCCTTTAAATCACTTATATGCATAAAATCACTTCATATAACATGCATATCTATCAATTTCATGCATAAACACATAATATCGTCAAGTTCAAAAGAAAGAAAAAAATTCCCCCTAAGTTCCCCTTTTAAGGTTCATGTTAGGTTTAGACTGAGGTGTTACACTAAGTAAAGAAGTAAAGCAAGTTATAAAGCTATATAGTAAGGTGAGTTATATTTACATCATTATGCATATCCACAACTTGATTTGTTGAATCAATAAGCATATTTCTTTCTTAACGAAATGCCATATTGTTATTGCTATTGATCATCCATTGATTTTCTTCAAGTTTAAAATCATCCATTTCCATTGATTGTTATTGGAATTGAAATACCTATTGTATTTTTTCACATTGAGAACCCGATTTGTTATATTGTGCTTGTTTGACCACATACCAAAATGTTTCCAAAAGTATGAACACCAAATATTTAACCATATACCATGATGTTTATTGTTAATTAGCTACCTTTGTATCAAATAAAGAAATTGACACAAGTTTAATGAAATGCATTGACACCGATTGACAAATAAGCCATGTGTATCAATTCAATGTCATTGTACCGTAATGTTCTAATGATTACTTGACATTGTTATTGATTTTTATTGGCCTATTTATGTGTGGATTTGACAGAGCTACCTTACCGACGGGGTAGTAGGTAAGTACTGTCAACATTGTGTACAATGATTTCTATACAGTGTTTACCCTAACTAGGATGGGACTTGTCCTAGCCATGAAGTCTAGCCCGCCTTACGATTTCTTACATGCTAATGATATGTGTTCAAGGCCCAATATCTGTCACTTCTACATGTGAATAAAAATGTGATTCCCATGTCAACTTTAATTCTTGTTACTTACCATTGACGACCATTTCTTCCTCTATCATTATGTCACCTCCCCACTTCGAGATATGACGATCCTAGGGAAAGGGTTAGCTTAAGGCTACCGATTTTCGTAGAAACCATCATAACTTACAAATTATTGACCTATAAATTATTTATGCAATTTTTATGAAAAAAAAATTGCCATAGTTTCCTTTGTAAATATAACATCCTAAGTTATCGACTTATTTAATTTTTACAATTTAGACAACCTGCAAGGAAACCAACACTTCTAAAATACCACCTTATATCCTCGACTTCCATTTTTCATATTATAATTTCCTACTTCAATTACCATAACATTATTAATTTAATTAAGTTTAAGAGAAGTAGGTCCAGGAGTAGTCCGACTCTGATGTAGTCTCCCTAAAGGTCCTGTATACCCACTCCTAGAAGCTGACTGATGGGCCACTACCATAGTCTTCATCCCACTGTCTGGTTTGGAAGAATTATCAACCTTGAACTTCTTCATTTCTACCCTTTCTGATCTGGCTTCCATTTCCCTGTTTTTTATTATCCTAGCCTTGTCCACCAGCTTGGAATAGGAATCAAATTCAAGAGCAGCTAGGAGCTTAAACAATGGAGCCACTACTCATTTGTGGAACCATTGAATTCATGCCGCTTCTATAGGCACCATGCAAGAGCAAATTTACTTAACTGGCTGAACTTCTTGGCATACTCTAAAACACTCATGCCAGGGGTCTTAACCAATCTCTCGAACTTCAGGGACTTAGCTTCCCTCACACTCTCAGGAAGAAATTTATTCAGCACCAATTCCATGAATCTTTCCCATGATAGATCCTTATTTTCCCGAAGCATACCAGAATTGCTTCTCTTAAACCAATCCTTGGCTTCAGCCTTCATCAAATAACCCACAAACTCTATGGCTCTTCTATCAGGGATCCATAGAATCTGCACTTTCTCTTCAATTTCCTCTAGGAAATTTGTAGGATCTACTTCCCCTTTATATTCTAAGGGCTTGAGCTTTAAAATCTCTCAAATGATACCTCTTCCTCTTGTCGCACTACCAGTGGTGGAACTACTGAAGGAACAGGGATTTCTGGAACCTGAGCTGGAGGTGCCAGTTGCTGCCTTTGCTGAGTAATGAACTCAACTATCATTGTATAATTCCTTTGCAGCTGGTCTAGTTGCTAAGCCATATGAGCCACATCCACTGGTGTCACAGGAGGAACCTCATCTCCTTCATCTCCACCTACAGAACCCTCTTCAGAAGGTAGCTCTCGCCTAGGATGAACTCGACCTCGTCCTTTACCATGACGTGGAGGCATCTCAATACTGATAAGAAGAACAAATATTATCAGACTCACTACGCACACTTAATGCAGATATACATACCAAAGGAAGACACAATTGAACGAGACACAAATCCTATGCTCTGTAGTTATCTTTATCAACACCTATACTAGTGCTCATGCACTTCTATTTATCTTTTATCTTAAGGATTATAAACCTATAGCTCTGATACCACCTCTGTCACACCCCAACTCCAGTGGTGCGACTGTCCTAGGGTAAGGGTAGGCTTAAGGCCACCATAAACCCATAGAACTCTCATATCCTGGATCTCATTACATTTATATCAAATATAAATATCATACAATATCCATTTCTATGATCCATATAAGCATAAGTCATATATTTACTTTTATCATTTCATAATTTCCTCTTGTTCCTTACTGATCAAAAGATGTGTCCCACATCACTAAGGAACAAGAGTATTCCAAAAGGTAACAATTCATACATCACTGTATTATCATCCCCAATCACCAACTACGGAACTCTAGAGTATACTTCCAATACATACTGTACCATAATACCATACAATGAATTTACATAAATATATTTCAAAAGAATTACAATGTAGGCTTCTTGGAAGAATAAGTCAAGAAGCTTGATCTTCTCTACTAGCTCACTCACGAGCTACACTATCACCTGAAATCCACTGAAGAGGAGTGAGCCTTCAACTCAGAAAGATATGAACATGCAACATGAAAGAAATATACATACATATATATATATATATATATATATATATTAATCCAAGGGAAATATCATTTCCAAGAACATCGGTAAGAATCATCATGTGGTTAGGCTCACAAGAACGGAAGTGCTCACAATCGAAAAACACTATCAAGTAATATGGTAGAACTACAGAGTACATCAGTAGCCATGCTACCTATCATAACAGAGCGCATCGGTAGACCTTGCTACCTTATCGCAAACGCATGCTTGGCTAGGCATACGCCTAGAGCTCGTGGTTCCCTCTAAGTGGAACACTGATACAATAACCCTATCAGCTAGGTTCCTAAAGTGCACAATGGACTAATGAATTTACTCTCATTGGGAAGAGCGTTCTATCCATAGGGTCATATGGTTTCAATCTCACAAGAAGCATATTGGTCACAAGACCATCAACATATATCATAATTTCAATCAAGTTTAACAAGTAAGAATAGTATGAACTTGAACCAAAAAGGTTGACCAAGTAACTTGCATTATATATATATATATATATATATATATACACGGTAATCACATGAACAAATAGTAAATTTCGGTTTTAGGATATCATAGAATTTTCATTTGACAGTTTGATAATACAATATCAAGTATATAGGAATTTTATGGGTGAACAATAATAATATTCGGTCATGTCAATTCAAGAAGCAATAAACAAATGCGATGTTCATACTTACTTCTACGCAATTTATCCTAGAATTTCCTATGGCAATTGGCTCATAACAATCTCCTCAATTTCCTTGATTTTCCCCTCCTAAGAAATTTCCCCAAATATTCAAAATTAGGGTTTTCCTTAATCAATAATACTCAATATGATTTCTTAATATTTAACCATCTTAGAGTTTCTATTTTTAAATCCCAACATCAATTTAATTCATCTCTTAAAGAAATCTGAAATTTTACTTCTAATTTACTGTTCACGTTACTATTCATGACAGTCCATCAATTCTGATTTCTCCAACATTAATTACCATTAATAGCTTCAAGATACTTGCAATAAATTCTATACACCTATAATTAACTATTCTAACCATCAGAATTTATTAATCTAAGAGAAAATGACATTTGAAGAAAATTTACCTTATTTCTCCAAAACTGAATTTCCTTAATTTAATCTGCTTGAATCTGACGATTGATGCCTTAAAATATGAAAATCTAGAGATTTAATGCATTAATTTTAAGTATTAATGCATTTGACAAAGAATGGAACTAATCTAAGAGGAACTGAAGAAGAACGAAGAAAAGAAAAGAAGAAAGAAAATCGTGGAGAAAAATTTCTATTGGCACTGGGTTAAATAGGCTACTGCCCAAAATCCCGCTCGCCAACCCGTCTTGGCAATGCTACCTCGCATAAGCCAGCTCGTAATTCCCACTTCGCCAATCTGCTCCGGTAATGCCACTTTGCATATCCAATTCGCATATGCCACCTCGCATATGTTGCCTCGCCAAACTCTCCTCGTGAACTCCTCTACGCATAAGCTGCCTCGCATATGCTGCCTCGCCAAACTCTCCTTGCGAACTCCTCTTCGCATATGCCACCTCACATAAGCCTCTTCACATGCTCGCTTCGCCTATCTCCCTCTTAGCATATGCCACCTCGGTAATTCCTCTTCGTCAACTCCTCTTCGCCTAACTTCACTTCGCATATGCCACCTCATATATGCTTCTTTGCCAATTGCCACCTCGGCAATCTCTATTCACCACTTCGCTTGCTCACATTGACAGCTCGTAAATGCCACCTCGTATTTGCCGGCTCGCCACTACCAATCTCTGCCGAGCTGAAACTCTTCCTTGACAACTTATACTTAATCAGCTCGCAATTGAGCTACAAACATCCATACTCCCTGATTCTTTTTGTCACTTAAAATAGACATGCAGGGGTTCAAAATATCCAAAATTCAAATCACAAAAGCAACTACACCAACCATGATTACTCCCTAAAATTTACCCTGACTTACTGCCCAAAACTCATCCGAATAGACCTGAGAAATTCCACTCTCCACTGAGTTATACTTATCCAAATATCCTGAAATTTTACATCCAACAACACAACACATAAATGAACATTGCTCATGTTTACACCTTTGGCTCAAACTGCCTCATTCATTCCCAGAAAATTCAAACATACACAAATTTCCTGCAGAAACACTGAACCAAACAAGTCCTGCCCAAGGAGGCATAACTCCTCACACACCCAGAATTTTACCAAACCATTTTATAGAATAAAAAATGAGATATGTACCTACAACTTTTATGCTTTACACTTTACCAAATTATTCCTTTAAAATCATGCAATCAGCTTCATAAAATCCTGCAAACCTGAAATTTCTGGATTTATCAAACATTCTCATCTTTAAATAATTAAATACTTCAAACACATAATTAATTAAAATGACAAAATTTGCAGATATTACAATCTTCTCCCCTTAAATAAATTCATCCTCGAATTTATAATACCCTGGCTTAAGGCTGAAAGAGATGGGGATATTTATCTTGCATGCTTCGCTCACTTTCCCATGTGCACTCTTCCATCTCTTGATTTCTCCATAGAACCTTAACCATTGGTATCTCCTTATTCCTTAGCCTTTTAACCATTCGATCCATAATTGCAATTGGGATTTCTTCACGTCAAATCTTGTTGGAGATCCACTTCCAGAACTTGCAGCACATGGGAAGGGTCGGCAAAATACCTTTAAAGCTTCATTACATGAAATACCGAATGCACCTTTTCCATCCTAGGAGGCAAAGCCAACTTATATGAAACTTCTCCAACCTTGCTCAGAATCTCAAAGGGTCCAATAAATCGTGGAGACATCTTGCCCCTCTTGCCAAACTGCAGAACTCCTTTAGAAATACAAGATCTCCAATGGAAAACTGAAGATCCTTCCTCTTTGGGTCGGCATAGCTCTTTTGGTGACTGAAAGCTGTCTTTAATCTCTCTTGGATGAGTGGAACCTTTTCTGACGTATATCTTATCAATTCCGGTCCTTCGATATACTTTTCTCCAATCTCATCCCAACACAAGGGGGATCTACATTTCCTTCCATACAAAGCTTCACAAGGAGACATCTGAATCTTGGAATGATAACTGATGTTGTAGGAAAACTCTATCAATGGCAAGTGAGCATCCCAATTTCCTCTAAAGTCTAGAATGCACATCCTTAGCATGTCTTCTAGAGTTTGGATGGTACTCTCTGATTGCCCATCTATTTTCAGATGGAAAGCTGTGCTAAAATCAAGCTGAGTACCCATACATTCGCAATTTCTGCCAAAACCTCGAGATGAACTGAGTACCTCTATCTGAGATAATCAAAACTAGAACTCCATGAAGTTTGACAATCTCATCAACATACATCTGGGCATACTAAGAAGCTGCATAAGTTGTCTTAACTGGTAAGAAATGAGCTGACTTGATTAATCTATCCACAATGACCCATATTCAGTCATAGCCCCTTGAAGTCCTTGGCAATCCAACCACAAAATCCATAGTCACCCTCTCCCATTTCTATTATGGCAATGGCAACTCTTGGAGTAACCTCTATGGTTTCTGATGCTCGAACTTGACTTGTTGACAAGTTAGACATTTGGCTACATATTTTGCAACATCTCTTTTTATTCCACTCCACCAATATGAATTCTTAATGTCATGGTACATCTTTGTTGTACCTGGATTCACATTATACTTGGCATGATGTGCTTCCTTAAGAATCATCTCTCTCAACCCATCAACTACTGGAACACATAACCTGCTACCATGTCTCAGCATGCCATCAGTCACAGCAAATCCTGCAGCTTTTTCTGACCCCACATCATTATTTATCTTCACCAACTGAGGGTTTTTGTCTTGAACTTCTCTAATTTGATCAATGAGAAATGGCTTCACTTGGAAATTTGCCAAGAGCACTCCTGAATCTGACAATTCCCAACTGATTCCCATATTACGCAATCTCTGCATTTCCCTCACTAAAAGTCTTCTACTTACTTGGATATGGGATAAACTCCCCAAGGACTTCTTACTCAATGCATCCGCTACTACATTAGCTTTCCCTGGATGATACAAGATTTTACAGTCATAATCCTTAAGCAATTCAACCCACCTTCTCTGCCTAAGGTTAAGATCTTTCTATTGAAATATATACTTCAAACTCTTATGATCTGTGAAAATCTCACACTTCTCACCATACAGGTAGTGTCTCCAGATCTTCAATGTGAATACAACTACAGCCATCTCCAAATCATGAGTTAGATAATTCATCTCATGCTTTCTCAACTGCCTAGAAGCATAGGCTATCACTCTTCCATGCTGCATAAGCACACTACCAAGCCCCACTCTCGATGCATCACAATACACCGCATATCCTCCTTCACCCGACGACAAAGCTAAGACAGGTGCCATGGTGAGACAAGTCTTTAACTTCTGAAAGCTCTCTTCACATGCATCCAACCATAGAAATTTAACTTGCTTCTGGGTAAGCTTGCTCAAAGGAGCTGCAATCTTGGAGAAGTCTTGAACAAACCTCCTGTAATAGCCTGGCAAACCCAAGAAACTTCTAACTTCTGAAACATTCGTGGGTCTAGGCCAGCTAAGAATTGAATCAACCTTTCTAGGATCAACTTCAATCCCTTCTTTGCTCACTATATGCCCCAGAAAGCCCGCACTCTCAAGCCAGAATTCGCACTTCAAAAATTTGGCAAATAGCTGATGCTCTCTCAAAGTCTGCAACACAATTCTAAGGTGTTCCTTATGCTCTTCTTTACTCTTAGAATACACAAGAATGTCATCAATAAACACAATGACAAACTTGTCCAATAATGGCATGAACACCCTATTCATTAAGTCCATGAATGCAGCTGGTGCATTAGTCAATCCAAATGGTAATACTAAGAACTCATAGTGTCCATATCTGGTTCGGAAAGCCGTCTTCGATACATCCTCATTCCGAATTCTCAACTGGTGGTACCCCGACCTCAAGTCTATTTTGGAGAAATGACTTGAACCTTACAACTGATCAAATAAATCATCTATTCTTGGCAAGGGATACTTATTCTTGATGGTTATCTTGTTGAGCTGCTTATAATCTATGCATAGCCTTATAGAACCATCCTTCTTCTTCACAAAGAGTACAGGTGCTCCCCACGGTGAACTAATGGGTCTAATGAATCCCTTGTCAAGCAAATCTTGCAACTGGATCTTCAATTCTTTCAACTCAATTGGTGCCATACGGTAGGGAGGAATAGAAATTGGACTCGTGCCAGGTAGCAACTCTATACCGAACTCTATCTCTCTATCCGGTGGCAAACCAGGTAATTCTTCATGAAATACGTCCAGAAACTCATTGACTATTGGAATCTGCTCCATACCTCTCACTTCCTTACAAGTATCCCGAACATAAGCCAAATACCCTTGGTAACCCTTCCTTAACAACTTTCTTGCCCCAATGGCAGATATCACATTGTATGGTACTTCGCTCCGCTCCCCTTGAAACTCAAATTCCTCACCCGAAGGTGGCTTAAAGACAAGCTTCTTCCCATTACAATCGATAATGGCATAGTGCTTGGACAACCAGTCCATGCCCAAAATCACATCAAACTCCAACACTTGCAATTCAAGTAAATCCACATTCAAGCTCTTGCCACCTATGCGAACCACACAGGATGGATAAGAGTTAGGGACTTCAATCTCTTCCTCTAAAGGAGTAGATACAACCAACACACTTTTAAGCAATACACAAGGCACATGTAACTTCTTAGCAAAACATGATGACACAAAGGAATGCGTAGCTCCCGAATCAAACAATACTCTAACATTCAAGTTTTGAATCAGAAGAATACCTGTAACCACTGTGTTAGATGCTTGGGCTTCAGGCTGTGCTAGAGAAAAACTTTGCCTCTACCTCTACCCATAGGAGTTGATCCTGAAGCCTGAGCATCATGTTATCCTAATCCTCTGCCAGCCTCAACAGTTCTGCCCAAAATACCTCTGCCTCATCCTGGCTGCTGACTAATGCTCCTCTCTCTACTCATCTGACCTGTAGCCTGAGAAGCCCGAGGTCTACCTCCAAAGGGTGGTTGTGGACAATTCTTGAGAAAGTGACCTTGCTGTCCACAACGAAAACATGCTCCTTATGCATAATGGCAAGGGCCACTATGAAATTTTCCATATATAGGACATAGAGGTTTAGGAGTCCTGGGTGATGCAAAGCTAGCTGATCCATGGCTCATCTGAGAAGTAGGACCAGGAGTAGTCCGACTCTGCTGTATTCTCCCTGAAGGTCCTTTATACCCACTCCTAGAAGCTCACTGATGGGCCACTACCATAGTCTTCATCCCACTGTCTGGTTTGGAAGAACTATCAGCCTTGAACTTCTTCTTTTCAACCCTTTCTGATCTGGCTTCTATTTCCCTATTTTCAATTATCCTAGCCTTGTCCACCAGCTTGGAATAGGAATCAAATTCAAGAGCAGCTAGGAGCTTAAACAATGGAGCCACTAATCCTCTACGGAACCTTTGAATTTATGCCACTTTTGTAGGTACCAATGCAGGAGCAAATTTACTTAACTGGCTGAACTTCCTGGCATACTCTAAAACACTTGTGCCAGGGGGTCTGAACCAATCTCTCGAACTCCAGGGACTTAGCTTTCCTCACACTCTCAGGAAGAAATTCATTCAACACCACTTCCATGAATCTTTCCCATGATAGATCCTCATTTTCCCAAAGTATACCAGAAATGCTTCTCTTGAACCAATCCTTGGCTTCAGCCTTCATCACATAATCCATAAACTCTATGGCTCTTCTATCAGGTATCTGTAGAATCTGCACTTTCTCTTCAATTTCCTCTAGGAAATTTGTAGGATCTACTTCCCCTTTATATTATGAGGGCTTGAGCTTTAAAAATCTCTCAAATGATACCTCTTCCTCTTGTCACACTATCGGTGGTGGAACTACTGAAGGAACAGAGATTTCTGGAACCTGACCTGGAGGTGCCGGTTGCTGCCTTTGCTGAGTAATGAACTCAACTATCATTGTATAATTTCTTTGCAGTTGGTCTAGTTGCTGAGCCATATGAGCCACATCTACTGGTGGCACAGGAGGAACCTCATCTCCTCCATCTCCACCTACAGAACCCTCTTCAGAAGGTAGCTCTCACCTAGGACGGCCTCGACCTCATCCTCTACCACGACGTGGAGGCATCTCAATACTGATAAGAAGAACAAACATTATCATACTCACTACGCACACTTAACGCAGATATACATACCAAAGGAAGACACAATTGAATGAGACACAAATCCTATGCTCTGTAGTTATCTTAATCAACACCTATACTAGTGCTCATGAACTTCTATTTATCTTTTATCTTAAGGATTATAAACCTATAGCTCTGATACCATCTTTGTCACACCCCAACTCCAGTGGTGTGACGATCCTAGGGCAAGGGTATGCTTAAGGCCACCATAAACCCGTAGAACTCTCATATCCTGGATCTCATTACATTTATATCAAATATAAATATCATACAATATCCAATTCTACGATCCATATAAGCATAAGTCATATCTTTACTTTTATCATTTCATAATTTCCTCTTGTTCCTTACTAATCAAAAGATGTATCCCACATCACTAAGGAATAAGAGTATCCCAAAAGGTAACAATTCATACATCAAGATATTATCATCCCCAATGACCAATTACGAAACTCTAAAGTATACTCCCAATACATACTGTACCATAATACCATACAATGAATGTACATAAATATATTTCAAAAGAATTACAATGTAGGCTTCTTGGAAGAATAAGTCAAGAAACTTGATCTTCTCTACTAGCTCCCACATGAGCTACACTATCGCCTGAAATCCACAGAAGGGGAGTGAGCCTTCAACTCAGTAAGATATGAACATGCAACATGAAAGAAATATAAATACATATATATATATATATATATATATATATTAATCCAAGGGAAATATCATTTCCAAGAACCTCGGTAAGAATCATCATGTGGTTAGGCTCACAAGAACGGAAGTGCTCACAATCGAAAAACACTATCAAGTAATATGGTAGAACTACAGAGTACATCAGTAGCCATGCTACCTATCATAACAGAGCGCATCG